>JAJNNV010000079.1:0-164355 GCA_022544895.1 Biscogniauxia sp. FL1348 | reverse complement strand
CCTAACCCTAACCCTAACCCTAACCCTAACCCTAACCCTAACCCTAACCCTAACCCTAACCCTAACCCTAACCCTAACCCTAACCCTAACCCTAACCCTAACCCTAACCCTAACCCTAACCCTAACCCTAACCCTAGCCCTAACCCTAACCCTAACCCTAACCCTAACCCTAACCCTAACTTTGGCCGGTGGTAAGGCGTATAAAATCTTATAGCGTATATTAAAAATATTAATATTAAGTTAATATAAAAAAAATAAAAATAAAAAATAAAAAAAAATAACGTATTAAAATATATTATAATTATAATAATTTTAATTATATAGCGTGCATTTATATTAATATATTATATTAATTTTTATTAATTTTTTTTTAATATTAATTTTAACGTTTTATAATATAATATAATAAAGTTATATAGTATAAAAGCTGTAAATAAATAACAAGCATATTATAATTAAATTAAAATAAATGCATTTAAACTTTAACTTTAAATTTAAATAAATTTAATAAATAAAAATTTAAAATATATTTAAACGTTTTTTTAAATAAAAAGCTTAAGCGTAAAATAAAAATAAAATTATTAATAAAATTATTTATTAACGTTTATTAAAAAATATAATAATAAAAATAATTAATTAAATAATAATATATATAATTTATTAAATATTATTATAAAAATATATTATATTAACTTTAAATATTTATAATATTTATATATAAATATATAAATATAAAATATAATATAATTTAATATTTATTTAATTTTTTAATAAAAAAACTTTAATATAGTAAATTATAACGCGCTGTTTTTATATTTTCTTTTATATTATCGATTTTTTTTTATATTAAATAACGGCATTATATTATAATAAAATAGCGTAAATATTAAAATAAAATAAAAATAAAAATAAAAATAATTATTATATATTAAAAAAAAAACTTAAATATTTAAAAATTATATGTGCATATTTATAATAAGTTTTAAAAAATTTTATTATATAATTTAATATATTATTTTTTAAAACTTTTTATTTAATTTATATAATAATAAAATAAGTTTTAAAAATAAATATAAAAAAATAAAAAAATAAAAAGTTAATTAAATAAAATAAAAATTTAATAATAATATTAATATTAAATAATATAAAACTTTATAGCATATAATAAAAATATTAATATTAAACAGTATAAAATTTTATAATATATAAAAAAAATATTAACATTAAGTTAATATAAAAAAAATAAAAAAAATAACGTATTAAAATGCATTATAACTGTAATAATTTTAATTACATAGCGTGCACTTATATTAACATGTTATATTAATTTTTATTATTTTTTTAATGCTAGTTTTAATGTTTTATAACATAATGTAATAAAGTTATATAGTATAAAAACTGCAAATAAACACTAAGTATATTATAATTAAATTAAAATAAATGCATTTAAACCTTAACTTTAAATTTAAATAAATTTAAGTTAATTTTAAATTTTAATAAATATAAATTAAATAATAATATTTTTTTTATTAATTTTATAAATATTATAATTTTTTTAAAAAACGTTAGTTTTTTTAATAATTATTAATTATAAACTATTTATTAAATATTATATATAATTATATTAAAAATAAGTTAATTAAGTTTAATATAATTAAAAAGCTATTTATAGTTTTTAACTTGTTAAAAAGTAATAATTAAGTTTTATGCAAATAAATTTATTAGTTTTTTTTTTAAAAAGATTAAGTAAATTATAAATATTAATATTGTGTTTTAAATTATATTAACAGTATATAAAGCACTTGCACTTTATTATTACTTTTAAAAAAATAATTATATTTTAATAGCGTAATGTTAACTTTACTTATTTTTTTTTATAATAATGCACTTATTTAAATGCTGCTAACCTTTAAAAATGGCCGTAAGATTTCTTTTCCGATATTCGGTACGTGTAAAAAGAAATTATTGCCAAAATTAAGATTGAATTTAACAATTTTGCGTCTGCCTGTATGATGGGCCTCTTTGTCGTTGGTCAAGACATGTTTCAAGGGAGGGAGGAGTAGTCAAGGTCTACACGGAGTTTTGCTAAGGCATGTGAGGGACCTTTTGTGAAAGGCGTGCTTCACGATTTTAAATATTAGCTCTGATGAATGCTAACGGAGGCACGGCAGTTACCGGTACATTAAGGAGAAATGGCTATTCAGGATGTTGACCTAGCATCCGGAGGCGCTAATTCTCTGGATGCGTAGGTAGTTATCGGGTGCACGTTAGTCGTGGTCAGGTCCAGCGGTGTCAGGGACGGTATAGTGTCTCTAAGATCCCTATTATGTAAAGGCCTAGAAGATTTCGTTACCGAAAACCACCGAAAACATGCGGATATTGTCTACAGAGTTTGTTCCATCGTAGATTAAAACAGAACTGATTAGCTATTCCAGTCGGATTAAACCGATATACGGGTCATATCAGGATTTTCACTAGAAGGAAGAGACACCATAAATATACAAGTTTACTTACTCTTGTACCCTTCTCAACCACGGAATATGGCTATGGTAATGTCTAGGTGGATGAGAACTGAGTCTGCGTTGGCCCCTCTTATGAAAAGGACATAGCTATATCCCTACGTAATTAAAAGGAAATCTAATTAGCAGCAGAAATAGAATACTTTCTCCCCATTTCAGGATAAACATCCCAACCCTGTTCATATTCCAAAAATAAGACACTATTCACTTGTATACGTACCTAGTATAGGCAGACCAGTTATACCCGGTCAGGTAAAAACAAGGCAACATATGCCTCAAAAAAGAGAAATCGGGAAAAGAAAAACCTCGGCACAGCACAAAATAAATCAGCAGCCAAATCGTGACTCACACACAGGTGCGATCCTTCCTACACGATGACCGGGTACGGGGAGGCTATGTGGGGTTTATTCATTACATTCAACATTGCACCGAGGCGCGGCTCAGCCCTGCCCTGTGCCTTGCCCTGCCTCGGCCCCGGTTTCGATGCGTACTATCATGTTTTATACGTCGATTAAAAAGCAATGCCTCCCTTTACTTTCCTACAAGGAGTATAAATGGGTAAAAAGGTCAACTATTAAAAACACAAATATAAAATTTAAAGACCCCGGTTTCGATAATAATATATAAATATTATAACCCATCCTTACCTTTTCCGCCCACTCGACTCATTAATACTCATCCACCTTAAGTGCGACCCTAGACCTATAACACTCCCTCCATAAATATCTCTAAACCTCTTAAACCTCTCCCTAGTTCTCCCCCGAATTGGAAAAGAAGAAGCAAGAGATATCCATCACCTAAACCCCCCCCCTTATTCTAATCTCCCTAACTATATCGCACTGGAATAAGGTGATTTAAAACGTATGAAAAAGTGTATTAGTTGATCTAAGGTGTAAGCTCTAGAAAGTGGATCGGGTTCTTTCTACTTATAGGGAGCAACCGTATCTACTTTACCTAGAGCGCGATCGTGTGATCTAAGGTTATGTGAGCGTACTTTGTCATCCTCCAAAATAGCTTCACACGCGATAGAGTATTTTTTAAAGTCGTAACTGGATTGTCTTAAATTATAGGAAGATTTACTGATCATGTGAAATCTTTCAAATATTTATATCGGGATGCTTAAACTCATATATTATACTGCACCATAACAAACCTATATCCAGCTTCGGAATTTGCAGTCTCTATTCGGAAACCATGCCCTAAAACCCTCCACCTGGCAAATCAATCCATCTTATATATCCACACTCATGAGCGTTGCCCTCATTTTCCCTTCCGCTCTACCTACTAACTACTAATCCGGCTCCTTTATCACTTATTCGTTTGGGTTTGGTTAGTTTAAACACTTAAGAACAATTGGTACCATCATGTAAGGGGTCTTGATGAGTCGTCGTTGTCCGGGAAGCCGCTTCGAAGGGGGTAACTTGCGTTGCATGATCCGTTACGTATTGCACGTGCATCGACCTGGTGCACTCTGGTACTATAGGTCTAATGGTGGGTCGAGTGGGAGAAACAAAGGTACGTAAAGTGAGGCATATATAGTGGCACTTAAGTAACAAGGGAATATTGTTGATAGGAGCTATGTTTTCACCAGGGTCCTTCTATCTACACGCACCTCATTCCTGAACTATAAAGAATGGCGTAACCACCTTGACGTATGAACTAGGGATCCTTTCCATGAAAATCATTTAACCACATAGACAGCCAGTCAAGCTCACTCATAACATGAAATACCTTAGAAAACAAATTGATATTTTTTCTTTTTTTTCTCGTCCAGCACACAATGGAACAGGACTTTATTATACCTTCTCATACAGGTCATTAAGCACGCCAACCCCACATAACCTCGACGTCCTGTCCACAAACCCCCTCCATCTCGTCTCTCCCATTCATATGTTCGTGTGTTCACTTGTTTTTTGCTGTGGATACGTTACGTACCAGACTTGGGGTGACAAACTCACGCCAAATCTGACACGACGATAAAAAACAACATAGGAAAACTGCGGGAAAAGGCTAAAATATTTTTTTTTCTATTTTTTTAAGGAAATGTTGGCTGGATTTGAATAGGAGCTCCTCTTCTCTTCATTGTAACTTTTAAAACTGAAGGAGAGGTGCATGTGTAATCGAGTGGTAACGAAGCCTTGCATCACCAGGCCAGATTCATATAGTACAGCTTATGCCTCTTGGCGCTAAGCATTTCCAGTGATGACGTAATTGGCGCAAGCATCCTTAGTTAGACCAGTCTGGCAGCCCGATGGAATGGAGAAGGAAAAGGTGAATGGTATCAAAAGTGGGAAAATTGTAAGAGAAACTGTCGCCGCACACATCTATACAGGTCGCATTGCTCGTTTTTCTTTCTTTCTTTCTTTTTTTTTTTACTGGGTGGCTTGATCGTTGTTTGTCGCCTCCTTGGCTTGAACTTTGCTGGCCTTCAGAAGGTCGCTGATCCAGTTGAGGGCCTCGGTAGTCACAACCAGCCCAGTAGAGATCAAGGCCTTGCTGTAGGCAACGAGACTGTCACCGCCAACCTTTTTATACTCGGAATTGTAAACGTCAAAGACATGGTCCTTGGTCTCAATTCCCTTGCGGACAGGGAAGAAGACGAAATTCTTGCCATCGGTCCAGAGCTCGCCGGTGGGCTTCTTCAGAGCAGGCAGGCGCTCGTCGACCTTGGTAAGGGCATTGTCACCGATGGCGTCTGCCTTCTTGACATAGGGCGAAACATATTGGTAGGGCTTGGCGAAGTAGGGGATGACGGGTTTGGCAAAGGTCTGATAGGCCGAGTCGCCCAGTTCTATCGACTTTTGGCCGTAGGGGTTTTGCTTGAAGTAGGCGAGGCCATCGTTGACGACGGGGTAGCCGGTAATATGCTGGAGCATAGTAGGATGGTTAGCCGAAGACACGTTCGTCGCGATGGTAATCTGCGATCGAGGGAGACTTACGGAAAGGGTTGCGGAGGAGGGGTGGACCTCGCCGTTCAGTTGAGTAGACATTGCGAATGTAGGAAGTGGTGTGCTGGTGTGGTGGTCGATCACAGGCGATGCTCGGGTGATAATAACGCGACTGGAATGTTAGCTTGGGTGATAGAGACGGGACGGATAGGCATGACGACACGATACCACAAATAAAGAAGGAAACCGAGATGGTAGAAGAGGAAGGGCGGGAGGACTAGGATGATGGTGGTAGTGGGGTAAGCTTACGGAGTGATGCTAATGCAGCTATTCAGATGAAGCCTTGCCGTGCCGGGTGGATGGTAGCAAAGCTTAAGTTGCTTATATGGAAAGTATGAAGCAGGCCGGGATCGGGTTTCGGAAAACAAAGAGGCAGTAAGTAATAGTAACTGTGGTGGTGGTTCCGGTGGTCGTATGTGGGTAACGACGATGCTTTAGACTAAGAGGTACGGTAGGTAGGTAGTGGGAGAGAGGGAAAACGGGAGGGACGAAAGTGAGGATAGAGTCCTGGTTAATAAGTGGGAGAGATGGTGAGTTAACCTTAGGTCCTAGGTAGTTAGGTACCAGGTAGGCAGTTGATAGGCAGGTGGGAGGGACGTTGCGATAACAACAATGACAAGGACGGGAGCGGGAGGGAAAGAAGAAGGATGATTATTATTAGGTTAGTAGGTACCTAGGGGTAATAGGTAGGTTAGTAGGTCTGTAGGGAGAAAGAAAGAGAAGGAAGGGAGTCGCACACACCACACATGAAGCCTGCGCAAACCTTCTTTTTAACTTCTTTTTCTCCCCCAGTTTCGTTTTACTTTATTTTTTTTTCTGGGTCGGTGATAAATGATGGAAATTAAAAAAAAAAAAAAAATTTTTTTTGAAAAGCATGTGCTTTTCTTAAAATAAACACAAGTAGGTATGGTGGTGGTGATAGTGTAGAAATCGGCGGCATACCTACCTAGGGCATCGCATTTCTCAAGATGAGATGCATCGAAAGGTTCTCTCTATGGAAACATCCCGTCTGCTGAGCAACCAATGAGGTCACAGACGCCCCTGTTAGCCATGCTCTAGTGGGTCTTTTAGGTACGAAAGGAGAGCTCTGGTGGAACTTGGTGGGGTGATAACAAGACGATACAAAGCTACATGTAGGAATATGCCACCTTCTCTTCTTCACCCTCATTGGCCCATCCTTTTTGCTTTTCTTTCTCCTCTCCCAACCAATATCCACAACCCACTAAAGCTAGCTTCGTCTTCGTCTTCGTCTCCCTCTTTTTCTTCACCCATTCATTATCTCTACCCTGGTTGTTTTTGACATGTGAAAACGCATCCCACCACCACCATCACTATCTTTACCACAAAACATTGCTTGCATGTGCTTGTAGCACGAGAGATTACGAGGCATTCATGGAATATAATTGCCACTTCTTTTTTTTTTCTTCCTGTTCTTTCTTTTTATCCTGTCCCCATATTCTTTCTATAGTTCAGTACCCGTTTTCGGATCTTTCACCCATCTCGGACACCCTATCTACAGTTAATCGAAGATGCCCAGAAAACTAAACAAAAACATAATAATAATACGTACCTACTAATCAGCACGATGGATTCGTTTCTCCATTTCGAGGTCACGCAATCCGGGTGTCCGGTTTGGCACTGAACTATATGCGAAACGAACTCGAATTGCAATACGTTACATCATCCGTCATCATGACGGCTGGGTACCTCCATCCTGCCTACGCAGGTATACTACCTAATGCTCTCTTATCTCTCTCAAGGTATCTCTCTTTCAGTGTGTGTAAGGTATTTGTGTCCCCATCTCTGCGGTCTAGTGACGGGTCGCCTGAAACTCAACACACCGCCATGCAGACTCACGATGCACGGGAGAACCGTGCTATGCAAGTGAATCCTGGGGCTATTTCTCTCTCATCGAACTCTATCGCAGCAACCTAGTGAGTCGAATATTATGCCGGCAGTTAGATAGGTCAGTTAAGACGGGCACTGGAACAGGATTGTATGCGACCAAGCCCCCTAGACACGCCGCGTGAGAGTCAGCAAATAGAAGATACAGCTCTGCCGACTTGTTAGATGAGCCGGTGAGCTTTCGGTGCCCCAAACACCTACCTACCACCTGCGGAATCCCAGATCACCGATCGCCTTCGTCGTTCTACAGGTTACGAATTATCACGGATTATCCTAGGTACTTATTACTTACTTACTTGCCTACCTAACTACATGCTCCTTACTACCTACGTCCTTGTCTCCATTTCCAACTTCATTTCCATGCTTCACTTTACACACTCTTCCACCAACACATCAATAAAATATAATATAATAAAACAGCTGACCTCGGCGACAATTATCTCATATGATTCAGTCTCGTTCGCGTCTTTCTCTACCCATTATGGAGTACCTATTACCCAAAATAACCAACCTAGTCTCCATAGTGGAATCCACCTTGTCGGTAACTCCACTAACCTTGGTGTAATTCACCGCAGCCAGCCTAATGTTTTCGGAATGCCAAAAGTCACGGTGTGTTTCGTAAGGATAACGGTGATCTGCGCACACTAAACCTAATATCGCTAGCTAACTCTAATACTCCACATCAGATACATACCTCACAGAAATAGATGTACTAAAGTTGCTGAAAGCTATCGCGTTGCGTATACCTAGAAAACATACTTACAACGTAGAAAAGAAAAAAAAAGAAAAAAGGAAGAGGGGGGGGGGGGGGGGGGGTATCGGAGGCCGGAGCAGTTATTCCGGTAAAGACAGCACTTAATTAAAGGCTTCTGGGTTTTTTTTCCTTTTTTTTTTTTTTTTTTTTGCTAAAAGAGATTTCAATGTTGCGACGTGTGGTTTTTCAATGTTACTGACTTACTTAGTATTTTGAGACAGAATAGGTACATCTATTTCTCTAGGTTATGTACTCGTTGCGGAGTACTAAGGCTAGTTAACGATATTGGGTTTAGTTTGGGTGGATCACCGTTATCCTTAGGAAACACACCGTGACTTTTGGCATCCCGAATGTTTTCTTCGGGAGACATCTCATAATGACACCTCAAGGGTTGCCGCGAATCCGAGAGTGCTTGTCGCTTACCTACCTACCTAGTCCCCACTAACTACCTACTAGGTACCTAGCTGATCTGATCGGCAGCGCCAGTCGCAAGCCCCGCTGGGACCGGCCACGTCCCGCTCATCTTCACATGTCAAACCACATTCCTACCTATACCTAGTGTACACTAAGGTTAGGAGCATCAAATACTAATCTTGGGTATTGGAGTCGAAGGAGACAAGGCGCGTATTCGAGAGAAGTACGAGAACTGCAGCAAATAGGCACACCACAGATATAGGGTCTGGATCTTTGTAAACACCAATGAAGCCCTTTGTGCTGCATGGCTAGAGCAACCCTTATCCGGCTGTGCCGGTAGAGATCTGGCATACACGAACGCATAGACACGCATACCTACTTAGCAGCAAAGGGCCTGTTTACCTACCTAGTAAGCGCTGGCCAGCCACTTCAACCAATGATCCGGACGAATCAAGTCGTCGCAAGCCTCATGGTATCTATCGTTATGCCCAGCCGATGCAGTACTTGCAGCTTGCAGGCCGCTTTGGAAGGCGAGAAGAACTATCTAGACTCTTGAGCCAAGCAGTTTCAACGTTGGATCTTGGCCTGCCCAGTCATACGTATGCCCAACTATGGGCGATGTTTGCGACCAAGAAGCAGTCACACTTGAAATATCCATATTAGGTGGTGCATGAACTGAGTTTTTTTCTTCTTCTAATGCCTTGACCTACCCAATCCAGCTTTCTACGATGCAGTCGGGGCAAACGCGAAAAACTCCTTAACACCCACGCCTCCAAATTGCCCATTTCGGCCTGAAGCCGTCAGCACCGCTCTTAGCGCCGTCGTCGAGACTGTCTCGAACCCAATCTCGGCCGGTGAGTCGGTCGCCTCCGTCGGATACTCTCCAAGTCCGGATAGAGAAACCGTTATCCAACTACCGGCATCGTCCAGATACTCTACGTGCCACGATGCTGGAGGCGGCACACCAATATTTGACCCGGCTTCCTGGTCTGCGAAGAAAGCCATGCTCGTCCCGTTCAGCTCAACCGTCTCGTTCCAAGTGTATGTGAGCGTACTTGTCATGGGGGATTGTTCTGCCGCATACGATGACCAGTAGTCCGGTGGTAGCGGGCTTGCCTCGATACGCCCATCGTTCACCGCTGCGATCCAGTATTGGATCGGTGTCTCGTTTGCAGACTCCGCAACCGCCTTCGGAGCGATGTTTCTTGTTGGCTCATCCGAGCCACCATCGGTCGGTCGATGTGTCTGTACAACCTTCTGGATCGCTGGCGGCGTAGTACTGTCATCCCATTCGAGTGCGTCGAATGCGACACTACGTCTGAAGTGCGTCCCGCCCTCGGCATCGCGGGTGTGGTATACAAGGTACCACTGCCCATTGAGCTCGAAGACCCCGGGATGTGAGGTGGTTGATGATACGATGTCTAGCACAATGCCTTGGTAGGTCCAGGGCCCCAGAGGTGATGATGCCGTGCCATACGCGATGCATGCATGATAACTGGTAGGCGTGCAGGGAGAGTCGGCGCCCGCGTTGTTTGCCGCATATAACATATAATACGTCCCTTGACGCTTCATCAACCATGGAGCTTCGAAGAATCCGGTCAACGAGTCGATATGGGTTGCTGCGCCTTCATTCAGGATAGTCGTCATGTCGTCCGAATTTAGTTCATAAGCCAGAAGCTGCCCAAATGTGCCGAAGTAGATGTACACGCTGCCGTCATCATCTAAGAGAACTGTGGGGTCAATATTCTGGATATCGTCTCCTGGCACGGGTATCGTCTGCGAGATTATCGGTCCCTCAGGGTGCGCATCCTTGAACGGACCTAGAGGACTGTCCGCCACAGCCACCCCGATTGCGAACGGATCCGTTGCTCCTCCCGCATCCCGCTGCATCACTGGCGCATACAGGTAGAATCGCCCGTCGGCACCTTGCACCGCCTGTGCCGCGTACGCCGAACCGGCACTGGCCCAAGCGAAGATGTCCTCCGGGCGCGCTACCGATGGATGTAGTGTCCACTTCCCTCCTGAGGGATTCGGATCCGTGGATGACATGATTTCCCACTCGTTGATGACGAACCCGCTTTCGGTTGGCCCGGCCTCGTCGCGGCCCGCGATAATGTACACGGTGCTGTTCACAACAAGGGGTGCTGGATCCGCGGAATAATAACTGCCATCCGCGAGAATTGGGTTACCTGTCGACTCAAACTCTACATTGCTGCTTTGACGATGGCGTACTTCTGAGAAAGGACGTGTTGTCAGAGTTGCAGCTGCGGCAACGCACGCGACACCGAGGAAGCTAAGTATACCCATTTTGCAAATGCGCCGATTATATGTGGATGGTCATAGATGACTTTATGGCTGTTCCTTCTTATTATTCACGTCAGTCCAAGTCGCGCGAACTGCCTCGAAGAGATGTAAGCCACGAAATGAGGAAATAGGGTCCAATGGAGCCATCCAGATGAACGACAGACAACAATCATCTTCCGCTTGGGAACAAAGTTCGTTAATCTGTAACATATCATTCCCATCGATAAGCCCAGCGTCTGCGATCCCAAGTGAGTGTATTATAGACAAGGAATTCCAGAGCCACCTGCCAGATCGGGTTCCTTTTTTCGAAAGGAACCTATAATTTAACCAATCATAATATCATCCGACATTTAGGCTCGCAAAACGGTAAGGCAGGACGTGAGCCGTGCCGTGGGTGTTATTTCTCCGCCGGTAAAAATTACACGTTACGAAGTTCCCTCGTTTCATTTAGTAATGACAAGGTGTTACTGTCAGTGTGTGAAAATTGAGGCAAATTTAATCACCAGAAAGAGGCCTACAAGTGAGTTTTCTTGTAGCACTTAGTCGACTGATGGTATTGGTCATGGACTAGACTCGCGCTGCGTTTGGCGGTGGTATTATGTCCATTAATGTTTAGTGGGAAGTTGCTTTCGTTGCGTATAAAAGGGTAACATTGAAGTGACTTCAACTGTTGTCAAAACGTAAATTGATACTATTATCGAAGTTAAAGAATATAATTCAAACGCCTACCTGACTATTAGATGATAGTATCACGACATGGTTTATGGGCTGCCGTTGCTTTTGTCTATTTTCAACTTTTTAATATTTCGCATAAAGTAGGTATGTATGTAGGTATAGTGCCTACATATCTACCTAGCATGTAGAACGACTTTTACACATAGTACAACACCAGACGCTTTGTGTTCACCCCTAGTGAACGAAGCCTTGTGATCGCCGGCACATGCAAATTACTCACGTTGCACCTGGTGGGATATCATATATTCATATTGATGTGGTAATTCGCCATCATATCAGATCCTCTTCGTACCATGTACATCGTATCTTCACACGAGCTTGCTGCATACTTTCATTGTTATGCAGTGTTCCATATGCCTGCCTATGCTGTGTGCATTCAAGTCAGCCATTGCATTATCTCTAGTGATACACGTGCACAGGCCCCTGGCTCTGTCACATCATCTACACCCCATCCACTGTTTGTTCATGATGTCGAAAGTACCTAGATTCGGGTGCTTCTGTTATTTCTTTTACTCCTTTTTGAGGAAGTGAGAGAGATGGGGCGGGGAAGGGTGGGGGGGGAGGGGGGGCTACAATAGGGGGGAGTAGCTGACTATATATTTATAGGGGCTGTGTATGCGGCAGCGGGCCATAGTCATGATAAACGAGGCAATAATGAGGCCAGAACTCAACAATACCACGAAGTAAGATTAAAGAACACCGGGGATATGTTATGGCCCTGAGGTAGAGAGTGGGGAAGAAAGATTGTAGAGGGAAAATACCTCACCACAGTAGGTACGTCTATATATATATATATCCTTTCAACCTGACCTGATGATAGCCTGCAGTTCCAACACCAATCTCGGTTAGGAGGAATAAAGAGGAGGGAGTAGATGGATAAGTACCACCGCCCTGTCCGAGCTCCTGATGTGTGATATCACGGTATCGTGTCGTGTCGCACAAGCCAGAGCAGAGAGCAAGCTATGTGCTCACGTAGCCACATAGCCACGGCATAATAAACGCTACGTACCTAGCTACTGTACATACATACATGCCGGAAACAATTTACACGTGCCGCCCACGACGTACGTCAGCCAGGCATAGGGATTGTCAGTGGTACTGTAGGTAGGTAGGCAAGTAGTTAACAGGTTTTCTCACGTTTTGTCGTGCTTCACATCCAGACACACACACTTCCTGATATTCTTCCCTAGGGAAGAAATATAGCGTTGTATAGTTATATACTAGTTACCAGGTAATGGGCATTGGGTTAAAAAAGGTATTGTACACGACTTACTTGGGTTGACAGCCTGCGGGTGGACGCCTGGCTTAACTTCGTTTCTACGATTATCTTTAAGATGGGTACGGTACATTTTAAATGGGATTTATTGATTTACTCTTAGCTTTCCCTTGTAGGTCAACCTTTCTTCCATCCTTCCATTCTCTTTTAATAAATGAGAAAAATGGCATTATCCGCCTTAGTTGATCTGGGCTTATGATTCATGTTTTTCTTCTTCTTTTCCCCTTCCCAACCAAATACAATATGTATTCTTAAGGGATAGGGTAACGACGTAGAAGCAAGAAAGACGTTCATTTCTAAGGGGTCCTGCGGCTTTGGACACAGGGGCTTGGATTCAAGAAATAAATCTTCTTTATTGTTCGTCCAACATCAGTTAACCGAACGTCTTTGGTGTAGATTATCCATCGTGAGCTACCTGAACTCATCAAGAAAACGGTATATTCTATCGCAGCCCGCAAAGTACGGCATAAAAGCTGTGTCTGCCGCCACAATATAATATGTATCTAGAATAATATGAAGAATCTCCATAACTATTAGCAAGACTTTGTGACAACGTAGTACACTGCATGCCCACGATGCACAGCTAGGAGCACACCGTAGATTTTCACCTGTGTCGAAACTCTGGGATACCTATAACCCTACGAGCTCCATCCCATCAAAAGGTTACTACCAATGGTACAATAACGCCAAAGTTATATAGCTTGGTTCACATTGTGTAAAAGATCTGGATTGTAGGTAGGGAGGTAGATAATAGGTCTGTGATAAGAGATCTTTCATGCAAGGTATGCCTATGGGGCTTCACGTGACTGTCATACGGCCGTATATAGTCCCATATAAGAGGAGTCTTTGTTTTCCTTCATTTTCACCCTCTTTCCTCTCTTTTTTATAGACTTTTCCGCAATAGGTCCAAATATCTTCAGTGGAGCAATGCAGGGAAGAGTTGCCGAATGGTTGTTTTCTGTTTCAAAAAAGTCCTTTCGTATCTACCACGCACGTGACTAGGGGCGGGAATCATACCTACAGCCTAACCTTAGGTACGTAGGTAGGTACCTAGAAAACCATGCATGATGAACCTGGACAGAACCGGCAACATGGTGCGACGGTCGCTTTCCACACTCCGCACAGCGCAACTTCGCGTTATTTTTACCTTATAAACCTTAAACACTCTATTTCTGTGTTTCAGCCCCTGATAGACAGGTTGGTGGTGGAAGTAAGGATAGATGTCAAGAGGCTTGTAGGGTGAAAGATTATATTTAACTCAGGGTTCGGTAGTGACTTAGCGCAACTACCACCACAACGTAGACATCGGACAGAGATAGAGTAGGTCAACTTGGTATAATATATGAGGTTGTCAAAGTAAATGTACCTACTTAGCGATGGTTCCTGGTAGGTCTACCAAGTACCTAGGTCTAACTTAAAGAGAAATTTATAAAGCTCTATAAGCCATTGCCCGTATTACTATAGCAAGTCATATCATCTGTAAGTAGCGCGGGCTTTCCTGAATGTTCTCTAGGTGTTATTGCGTGATAATACACGTACTTGATAAGATCGCGGGCATGTCATAAATATTTGAGAGACAAGAAGGCTCTGTGAAATATTACCGCAGGGATCGTTAACAAGTCCCAAAATATAAGAGTGATATCACCTATCTAGCCTCAACTCACTGGATAAAACTCGGTGATTATATGTGAGGTGCCAGCATGTCAAATTATTACTCAAGGGTCTTCTATCATTAATGGGCATTTCCTGGCTTTCATTGTAGCAATTTTTAGTCAGACCCCTAATTTTACGTATTCGCTTCAAATTCGAAGACGACAAAACTCTTTAAATTATCTATAACGTGTGTGATTCCTTAACGTGAAATTCAATAACCCTAAACTCTCCCTACTCCTTACAGTCAACATGGTGGTTGTCGGATGCTGCTACTCTAATGAGAATGAAGAATGAGTATCCCAAAGGCGCCACAATCTGTTCTCAGGGCTGCAAATTTAAAGGATAACTTGTTTGCAGGGGCTTCATATAATACATGTCATGACTGCCCAGGCACATATATCTCTAACGAGGTGTGGTCGACTGAGGCCAAATGCTAAAGAAATCCCCCTGAAGTGGGGTGAATCGGAAGAGCACCATCATGGTCAGGCTAGAAGTTGTCATATCGCCCTCCACGTCGGGTTCCAGGCAGGAAGCATACAGTCCATTAACGGGACTAATACAAGAAACCGAGAATATTACAGACTATTTTGGTTTAAAATTATGGAAATATACCTATTATAAAGAAATAAGGAGTAATATCCGTATGTATTAAAATGGCAAGCGGAGGCTATTGCTATAGCTACCTACCTACCTACCTACCAACGTAATAAGATTGCTTCTACTCCTAAGTTTGTAGGTGATGATTTAGACGCTTATGATCTTTCGTTCAATCCACGATAAAGATGCTATGTTATTTAATACGTTAACCCCGAAGCAAGGACAAGTGAAAGACAAGAAAATGTGATGATTGGTCATAGTTAAGCGCACGAGAAGTGGCAAGGAATCTCTAGGCCATTAAGAGAAAACAATTGAACAAGAATCCAAAGGAGGGAAATCAGCTACGCGCTTAGGTTGTAAAGAAGCTTACCGTCCACTATTTATTCGCAGTGTTCTGCCCCTAGAACAGCATGGGAAGAACGTGGAATTACCACACGTGTTGCTTCTCTGGGGTCTTATAAATCATATTACATCATTTAGCAGTGAATGTGGTCCAAATCCTCAGAGTTGAGTTTTTGGTCAGTTTTTTTCTCACGACCTAACACCTCTTGAATGATGAGAAACACAAGTCTTGCTGTTATTTCTTCATTGTTCCGAGCTGCATTGAATTCTTTTCATAAGGTGCTGTTGCGGTGCTATTGTCCTTCAATGCCGAAGACCCACATTCATGGAATGAAACGGTACAGAACTACACGTTCTGCCACAAAATGATATATATCTGGGGATTCTTTTCTGTTACCATTTTCTTACATTCCCCTACTCTCATGTGATATCTTAAGTCACTGTCATTGGCATCTTCTTGCCTCGTTTCTGTTCATCCTCTTCTCTCTTCATCTCCCACCCTCTTCCACTTGCTTCCTTTTTTCCCTTACTCTATCTACGTAGAGTAGCATTATGGAACTACCAAATGGGTTCTACTATCCAGGGGACGAAGTCCCTATGCCTGCCGGTTATTACTCTCCTATTTTCGCCAGTCCTTACGCACTGCCGGCGCAAAGTATTCGTCAAGGTATACACCATACTAATTCCAATATCAGATTCAAATTACTTACCTTTCAATTAGGCAATCGTAACTCCGTTGGCTATAATGAGGAGCGCAGTAACAACCATATTCTTAACGCCACTAGCCCAGTAAACACGGCTCCCATGGACGTCGAGGAATCAATGGCAACAACATATAGAGGAGACCTAAGAAACCCTAACAACCACTCTGCTCCCATCCCCGCATGTATGAGCACCTCCGTCTTCATCTCAGAACTGCCCTCTAGTTGCTCGATTCACGACGTTCTCAACGAGATTCGCGACTGTGGCAAAATCTGGGCATCCAACCTCATTCCAGCACAACAAAATTACGCCACCGCAGCTGCCAAGGTCGTCTTCTGGGACCGGGCTGGGCTCGATCGGTTCCTCCAGCGCTGGGCAGACGGCAACTTCGTCGTCGGTGGGCGCCTACCCAAGGTCGTCATGAACGACTATCATAGCGCGCCTAAGTGCGCCTCCCCGACGTCGCGCGTGGTGCGCATCACGGGCCCCCGGCCCATCGTCAACGAGACATACCTGCGGGACTTCTTCCGCGCCAACTTCACGTTCGAGGTCGACGAGGTCATCGTCATGCTAGACAGCCCGCGCCCGGACATCAACACGGTTGAGTTCCGCTTCTCGTCCTACCGCGCCCAGGCCTCGGCCGCCTGGAAGTGGCTGCAGGTTGCCTGCCGCGGCGAACCAGTGCAGAACGTCGACATGACCATGTTGGGGCGGTTCCTCTGGTGCGGCGTCCGTATTGAGTGGGGAGATGACCCCTGCGCTTTCTGAAAAGGGGGGAGTGAAAGCAAGATAAAGAGACAGGCGATTCTACGATACATCATAGACGGTGTGTATCCCTGTTTACCTCTTTTCAGCATCTATATATCCTGTTTGAGCATATATAGCCGTAGTGGATTTTCGAGAGGTGACATGGCTGTTCATGTAAATACTGCCTTGTGTCTAAGGTATAATGGAGCATCGGGGGTCTTCTTTACCATTTCGCTTTGATTTCCATAGCTGGCGTTATTCAATGAGACGCAGCCTACCATAACTACTTATTACAGTCTCTCATAATGAAATTTTACGGGGTTTCACCAACCTATTTTTAATGTGTACATTGAGTGGTAGTCAAGTGTTTGACACTAAGCTAGATTCTATAGCTGTAAGAGCATCCAGGATGGTATTTTATAGATAGAAATATATTGAACCCATCTTACATTTGATTATATCCAATCTATCATAGTATTTTGATACCATATATCCAGGTTCTATCTACGGAATCATGGCATGATGGCATCCTCACTCAAACCAGCTCTCCCTGAGAGTCATATCGCAACCACATCACGTCCGTATCAGCTATGTCTTGAAATGAGTAAGGCAATATTCATTTATTAGAGGCTATAAGAGGCCATCATATTTTATCGTCTGTAAGTATTACCCCTTACGACCTTCACCACTGGAGGCAAGCCAAGGACTGTCTTTACGCACTCGAATAAACCCAAGATAATATGTTGCTATGGTCATGGCTTGTTACTTGTATCTATTTACAAGCTGTTCACTCACGCGACGATTAAGTGTTTTCAGAAGGTCACTTGCAACAAAGAGTTTAACACAATGAAGCCAAACATCATTCTATTATTACAACGCCGAACCTCCGATCTTTCTCCGTATGGACGGAAAATAAGAGCAGGACCAGCCATTAGGACAATGACCTGGATTACACATTGCTACACGATGATTGGAGAAAACTGCATTACTACTTATCCCTACCAGGTAATTATAAAAGAGGGAGGAGGCGTGATCCATCATCACTGAAACATCCTTACCGTGAGAGCCATATATGCATACAAATATACATTATACATACATAAATCATGTAGTGACACATGCCACCACATTAGCTCTAGTTGTTAATACAGCATCGCGAACACCATGGCCATTGATCGAGTACAATGTATGCCTTAACCCTACTAAGACACCCGTCGCCACCGCCTTGGCAAGCTCGATATCACGGCGGGGAAAGGCAGAAGTCGTCCTGTCGGGCGTTTCGTCGTCTCATCGGGGTAGCAGAGATGGCGTCAAGGAGAAAGAGGTAAAGAGAAGTTTCTCTCGAGAGTTTCTCCGCGGTCGATCACCTCGGTGGCGTGACTATTCGACGCGTCATTGGAAGGGGGCCTTCGAGAAAAAGTCATCTACCTCACAGACCGAATGCAAGTTGCAGAGACAGGTAATGAAAAGAACCGCCGGGCTTGGCGATCGAGAGAATTGCTTTTGCCGTTTCTGCATGCAATCTGCCCGTGTGTGCGTTGTATGAAACACGGTGGTAATAATTGTGTTTTCCCATTAATTTTCAAGAGTTCCTCGCCCACAGCAACAAACAAATAGTGCCAATATAGTGAGTAATAAACATGTCTCCTCAGTGATTATTCTTACCCATTTTACCCCTATCTGTCCGTTTTATGTTTCCTTTTTTAGGTTCTGGGATTCCCTTCCCTTATTCCCCTATTTCTCTGCGCTACTATGAGCCCTTTAAAAGCAAAGTGATCGACAAGGCAGCAAGGGGGCGAAAGGGAAAAGATACCTTAAATAACCTTCATGTTTTATGGGGGTAATCTAATCCGTTTCATAGCATTATTGAGACCCAATAATTTCGCTTGGGACAGAATTGATACGTAGAGAAAAAATCCTTTCACTATACATGGTCGTCAAACAGCGTTCCATATGAAGTGATTAGTATATTGGTCTTGCCAGCTATGATCAGCCTCCTAAATGGTACCATGGCGGCAACCGGAGAATATGACATTAAAGGTTTTACTATCTAGTGTAATAGGTGTGAACCTACTAAGGAACCAATACACCTGTTCCCTAACTCTTCACTTCCTTCTGGCTTTCCTACTGAGATAGCTAGATATGAGTTCATCTCCGTATCTCGTCACTAATTGCCGCGGTCAAGCGCTATAGAGCTAGATACATATCCAATGAATCAAGAAACACAGTCCCATTAAGACAGGAAAATAGTACAGGAGCAGAACTATAATTTACATGGCCTAGATAAATATGTCTCCCATCGATTATCCCCATATCATTCTCTGTATTGTCCCACCATACTTATCCAAACCGATGCCGCATTCACCCCCCAACCCCGTAATTCCCCACGTCCGTATCTATCGCATCGAATTGCCAAGTTGAAAAAGGCTGCAGAGTAGGGAGCAAGATTGCTAGCTATTTCGATAGTCCGTCATGCAGGCATAAGTCGGGAGGCGGCTGGTAAGTATGCGGGAGGGAAAAGGGGGGGATGGGGGGGGGGGGGGGGTAATGAAAGCGAAAAGTTATTTCAAAAACGAAAGAATAAAAAGAAAAACTAGGAAAATGCTGATATCTCTTCCCCCTTTAGATCAAAACTGTACCCCTCCCTCCCCCCCCCCCCCCCCCTTGAGAGTTAGAGAAACAACCTCGCAAGGAAGCAATAGCAAAGGGGCCGATCTGATGGTCGAAAGGAGGAGGGAGGGGGGGGGGGGGGGGGGACAGTAACGTCCAATTGCATCGTTACATGCCGAGACGGAGAGATATCTTTATAACTCGCTTTCGCATATTAGTACTTGACAGTATTGAGTCGGCAACTACTACAGTATATTACTTGAACATCGCGTGGGGTGTTACGAGGGGGTGGCCGCGTGAAGAAAATCCACGGCATTGTGGGATTTAGATAAGATGAAAAGAGGAAAAGAAAGAGGTTCATTAGTGAATAGGTTATTTGAAAGCTTAATTCACAAGGTAACTAACTCGTGAGGCTCAGTCAAAAGGATAGATATAGTGTGGATGGCAGTAGATGGGAGGTATTAGAGATTCGTCGTTTGTTGATTAGCCTAGATGCTAGGTAGAGAATTGAGAGAAATGCCGAGAGCCATCCCAGAAAGTGATCTACCTACCCTATTTCTCTTTCTTCTTTCTCTCTATCTCTTGCATTTCTCTTTTTCTTATGTCGATCCCATCAACGTTAAATCTCCTCTCCCCGACGGCCGAGGACTCTAGACAAAGCACACCGGATGAAAACGGGTGTCGTATTGTTAGGATATACTGCGGGATTCAGGGGGATTCAGGGGTTGCCGAATGTTTATGGTTACCTAGGTAGGTATGTGCCTATCTAGGGCGGAACCATCTCCGGAGCCGGTGAAGATATTAGATAATAGAGGAGAGAAGGTCTACAGGAGAGACCTTAACCACCTCAGGGACCCCTCAAGATATATGTACGTGTGAAATGATTCGACAGACGATACAAAGTAACCTTAGCAGTTGTCCATAGCGAGCCCTGTCCTAACAAGAACACCTGTTATTCAAAACTCGATACAGTTCTTGCTCTTATTTCTCTGTTGTCTGTTGTTTATAATTTATCGTTGGTAGCTAATATCTTTCGTTGTACCTTTCGTTATACCTCAATCCAGCTTTTATAATATTAGGAAGCGCATTTTCCACAGGCCTTTCCTTTAAATATAAGATAGTGCACTGGACCTACAAGCTATTCTAAAAGACTCACAAAATCTGCGTAGGCGCTTTTTTAATTATTTACATTATCCCTCTCTTACGCCTGCTCCAGTATCCTGATAGACGCTGAGCCCTCTTCTTAGTAACAGTGGAGGCGAAGCGATCGCCATCCTTGTCATTTCTCCATAGCGATGGCGAACAAAAACTTGCCGGCAGCAAGGTGGTTACATCCTGATGGCACGTGGAGGGTCCCGCAAGGGTAATCACAACGGTAGGAAGAGGACAACAAGGACCATAGATAGACCATTTGACTACTCTTTTCTTTTTCTCTCCCCGCCGTTACAATTTCCAGAAAGAAATAGAAGAAGTTTGGAATATACACTATCATAGCGTTAGTAAATTCATGATAGGCTAATGCGACCCGGGATGATATGTATTTTGCTGCACTCTACTTGCCTACCTATGCTCCACACATGCACATTAACATACACACAGGTGTACCAAAGTAGTTCTCAACTACTACTACCGGTACCGCCATCGCTTCGCCAAGGTTTGGAAGCGAAGCGGGCTACCTAACTAGCTAGTTGGTCAATCGGCAGGTCGGTCGGTAGTAGTTGTTTTGATTCGCCCCTTTAGTGCCGAAGGGGGCAACACCTCCCGGGCAGTATAAGGAGAGTGAGGGGGGTATTAAAGCAGATCCGCCACGGTATTCGCATGTGAGAGATTCATGATAATGCTGGGGGAGGGGGGAGATGGAAGCTACGTTGTCTGCAGGCTCGTGAAGAAAAAAGAGAGCTCAGGCTGAATTTAGTAATAAGTGTGGCCGATGAATTCGCCGCCTGTTGGGGGAGAGGGGGGGATGAAGTATAGGGGCAATAATCTTTCTTTTTCTTTCCTGTGTCTACTATTTTACTATTTTAAGTTATCAGTTTACGAAAGAGGGACATAGGATTCGCGATGGATATTCTTGTCGATGGGTGAGGTAGGAAAGGCGGAAAGCCAAGAAGATAGGTAAACAGACGCAACGTACATACATACGTGCACACATACAGCAGGAAGAAAAAATAATGTCAGGGACGGCATATGGGTGGTGTGTAGGTCAAGCTTAGGAGGTAATAGGTTAGGTAGCATCATATGTACCCTCCGACTCGGTGATGAAAAGTTGACAGCTCATATTTTCCTGTTGTTTTTCTTTTTTTCTTTGTTTATTCCTTCACTTTGTGGCCCGCTGTATCTTTTCGGTTAGCTGATTGGGTGTGGGAACCTGTCTATCTTCAATACTACGGTATATAATGGACTGCTTTATTCAGAGATTGATGATGATGATGATGCTGATGATAGTGGTGGTGGTCTGCTTGTCTATCTATTTCATCTCTTTATCTAAATTATCTACAGCATGGGTAAGCAAGGTACCTGCATACGTGGCCAGGTGCATGAAGATTTGTATACAAGTATGCAGAGGCCTGCGCCAATTCGATACAGTAGGTAGTGGTGTTGCGGAGAATCACGGCTCAGAAGTTAGGATGGATTTACCGGTTACGTGTGTACAGAGATACCCCGAAATCTTATATTCTCAACTTAAACTGACCAATAAGCTCATATATGATATCTTTTAAGTTACGTGCTAAATATACCTGGTTATAGACTATCAATAAAGATGACCAGCTGGAGTTGTGAAAGAGTCAAGGGCGAATATCTCGGCTTTAATTATGGCATCACAATGACTTGATGCTTGGTTGTTTTCGTATATCTCCCTTTTTACATAATGTTATTTATTTCGTTCCTCCGCATTCTTCGTTGCCCGCTACTAATCCCCTTCCGGCCTATTTCCCCCTTTCCCAAGTTTATAGTTCAGTTACCCATCTCCCCTAATCCCGAGTGAAGCCCGCAAAACAAAACACAGAAAACCAGAGAGGGAATTTCCTCAGATGGAACAGACAGAGCCAAATTAAAGGATCTAATTTATCGGAGTGTCATCTACACCACCTACCCTACAGTGACAGCAGTCAAAGTGCATGGGTTGGCATGCACGTGTATGTATATATGATTCAACCCGATGAAAATCACAGATCGCCCTCTCTTTCCCTATTTGTCTACTCATGGTTTTTCAATGAAGATTACGTACCTAAGGTTAGCTGCCTAAGTAGATAATTGCGTGAGAAGTGGAAGGAGAAACGCCATTGGTTTAAAATATTTTCTTCTTATACATACATTTCTTTGTGGAAATAGTTTCCTGTATGGATGTATGTATGTATTGTTTTGTAATCACACTTTGAGATACATCCAGTACCTCCTCGCTCCCTGGCCCCCATTCTCATCACAGCCACAACCACCCCCCTTTTCCCGCCCTCGGTAGGGGGCTTGGGCTTGGTGTGGGGTGTCTATAGAGTGGAGACCCCAGCTACGTAATCCTTGTTTCTTCATTACATCGCTTTGTCCGATGAACTCATATATGTGTAGGCGCATTCCTGGAGTTCTATGGATGTAAGTTGGAGTATCTATCTACCATATCAGACAGGTCTAAGACACGCGAGAGTCGGATTATGTGCCTATGTAGTAATAAAATGTCGAATATATTCAGTCAATCCATAACTATCTCTTACGTCTTAAATAAAACATAATGTTGATCTCCCTATCCCTCCCTTTTACTTCTCTCTAAGTGCACCTCAAGTATAGCATTGGAATTGGTTATAGTGGGATAGTCACAATAGAGTTTCAATAGCTCCGATTATACTCAGTTCGTGGCGTTATACGCGTACCAGACATAAACTCTGACGGTACCTGAATCAATGTCTCGATCTGAATCAGGGGAAAGATTGAGTCAACTAACATATCTCTAGCCAACGTTTTGTTTCAATCTACGCAGCAGGCCGCCGTCACTAAGATGGTCCCCTTTAAGTGCATATTCCTATCCTGCATGCGTCAATCAGGATTAAGCAGGGATAAAAAGACCATGCAGAGCCGAGGGGAGAGCTGAGAGGCGTGTGTGACGTGATAGGTGGGGACAGATTTCGTAGGCATGGATCCACCCGGCTATCAATATAAGTCGACAACAACGTCATATCCTCTTCTTTCTCGGGGAATGAGATGAGGGGGTTGGGCCGGGGAGGGGGGAACGGAACGGATCTGGTGACTCGGAGGGGAAACTCAAATCAAGATGTAATGTGGGTTTTCTAGAAAGAGCTGGCATGTATTACGTGCATATAACTGATTCTACTGGAAGCTGACGAAAAATAGCGTACCTAGGTACGTAGTGTAGGTAGCTTAACATGCATGTGTTTGTTGTCACCGAAAAGACCAAAGATGTAGACACACACATGGAGATAGGGGGTGTGGGATTATAGATAATATCGAGCACAATTAATCTAATGTGCTCATGTTTAGATAGAGACAGATTAGGAATGATTCCGAGATTGACAAGTATGTACTGTAATGTTGTAGTGACAGACATGCAGCAGCATCATCAGCTTGGTATCATTGTGCCTGTCATGCTACCTATCATGCTACCTAACCTGGGTAATCAAGCACCTAGTAGGCTATAGCAGAGTCAACTCACGCTCAGACATGAAGTAACCCGATAGTGAAATTGGAACTTTCATGAACAAGTCAGACCTCATTATTGTCACCCGAGTGAACAAGCTTCCCCGCGCTACAGAGAAGAGGATAATAGGTAATAATATAGAGAAGGAAACGAGCTGCTAGCAGCTCTATGATGGTCATTGTCAAGAGAGAAAAAAAACTAGAACTGTAGCTCATATGCCTGCGTAGCTACTACAAGTAGTATACTATTTCTGTTCGCCTCCCTCCTCCAAAATATGACAATCCGCTGCCAGTCGGTGTCGTCTGCTGTTGTTGCGAGGCTGCTGTATTCCTGTCTGGCATCGCCCTGCCATAGACAAACCCTATCGGCCGGCGGCGGGAATGATCCTCCTCATTACTGGTTTTGTTTTTCTAATGCAACCGCTCTATAATATGTATGCAACTGTTTCCCACCTCTTTCCGATTCTAATATGTGCTCGCTCTATTCTCCTCTAAAGACTCCACGCTTTTATGTGATAAGAAATGAAAGAAGAAACGAATTTTGGAAGACAAATACAAGACAAGAAAAATGGAAAGCGGAAAATAAAAAAAGAGTGAAGGAACGCTTGCTTGAAGACAATAATGAAGAACCACCAAATCGAAACCCAGATAAAATCAACGATCGTAAAAGAACGCCGCCAATATTTATCCCTTTCCAGACCCCTCACTCTCGAAATTGAACCAAATGGAATTTTTTTGCTTTTGAAAGAACTCCTAACAGTAAAACCGGATGAAGACAGAACGAAAAATTAGAGTGTCCACAGCCCACTTCGTCGTTTCCCGAGAGGGTAAACAACTAAAGCACTGAGGAACAAACCTAGCGTAATGCCGATGGCGATCTGAATCATAGACCCGGCAACATTGTACACAACAGTGCTCAACGGCTGGTCTGAAGAAATTTGGACCTATTTCGGGTTTGTTAGTGAATGCCTTCTTGACATAGTCCATCACATGGCTTACCGTATCGGTTCCACTGATGGGTTGGGTGGCGTTATTGAGTTGATTAGCCGTGTTCAATCCACTGAGAAGGCTTCCCGTAGCCGCCAACCCGCTAGGAACCTGAACGAAAATAGCCGGCAGTAAGGCAGCAGCCGCCACTCCGTGTCTCAGCCTCGAATACAGGTTGGCGAGGACTCCAACCGTGAAGGCGCCGAGAGTATTTGCGATCTGCGGGCTAGCCTGGAAATGAGGGCTGGAGAAATAATTTACAATATACCCTGCAAAGGCAATGATAAGCATAACTGGCATCTGCTTCCATTTGGCTTGGTTAACAAAGGCTAGACAGGCCGTAAAAACCGGAACGAAAAATAATTTGTAATGGCTAGGCATCTCGTTGGAGCAGGTCGTCGCGGACGTGGCGTGCGGGTCAACAAGTCCATAGAGTGCCGTTCCGACCGTGATGCCGAAGCCGAGGAAGAGGGAGTAGATTATGGCATAGACCATACGAATGGATCCTGGCACTAAGGCGCGGGACTGTAGCTCGAGCGCGGAACACACTATCATAATTAGCAACTCCAAACCTAGCACACGGGCTGGCTAGTCAATACTTACAGACAAACCAGCCGGGTAGAATCAAGGCAATTGAGCTTTGAGCCATTGCCGAGAAGCAGAATAGGCTACCGCCCTTGATACTTCCAAATGCACGACTCAGGAAGCTCGTCAACACGGCAGCAGAAATTTCGAAGACATTGTTGTATAGATCGGACTTGGGGGCGGCAATAATCTGTAGCGTGCCAACGAGGCATCCTAAGAAGAAGCAAAATGGCAAGTCTATTAATCGACCTTCAAACGCGAAGGGAGCGACCGTTGCACTCGCCAAGCCGAAAACAAGTACCCTAAGCCATGGGTGAAATTTGTCTTTCTTAGCCATGATCGAGTTCAGGTTCTCGATAGCCACGTCAACGCTGTAAAGGTCGTGCAGAACAGACTTGTAGATATCATGCACATCTTTGAGCCTGCCGAGATCAATACCTTGGGTAGTCCGGACGATCTTAACCTCCGTAGTGTGCGTCGACTGGTCATCGAAGGATATGATCATGCAACCAGGCAGATAGAGGAATTGGCCATCGATTTCCAGAACACGCGCCGTCATCTTCAAGTACTCCTCAAGGCGGTGAGTAGGTGCACCGTAAAGCATGAGCGCTTTGCACATCTTAATAATGTACCTCTGGCGACTAAGGGTTTCGGCGATGTGCATTGTAATCCGAATCTCATCTTCTATACGGGGCCGGCCAAAGTTCATCATCCGGCTGCTCGGGCTGCGTCTGGGCTTCGGTCGTTTCGGGCGAGACGACTTCTCGTCCACGACCGTCTCTGACAAGCCGGTCGGCGTTTGCGCTAGTCGCGCGGAGGCCTCCACAAGGTTGGCGAGGGTATCCTGTGAACGGTTCTTATCATACCATTTTTTCTTGAGCGGACTTGTAGTTCCAGACGAGGCCGGGGTAGTAAATCCACTGGTGCTAACGTTGGACTTGGTGCTGTGAGGGTAACTCGGGGGCTGGCCACCCTCGGGTGGTTTGTAGAGTTTCAGCAGATTCGACAAAACGCTACCGCGATATTGACGGGGCGGCGGAATGTAGTTTTCGCCATGTCTATCGTCGTTCGGTGTAGCTCGGCCAGATTCTACGGCGCTGACCATAACTGGGCCATTGTAGGAAGGAAGATGGATGCCACCTCGGCGCTGCTGTGTATGTGAACGGACAATATTGTACGCCTCGGTCTTCAATGCACGTTGCTGCTCCGACGCCGCTTGCATTGTCTCGCCATTGCCGCCGGTCTGGTCTGTGCCTTCTAGGAAACTTTCGAGCATATTCGCCTGACTGGTGTTAATGTCGTTGCTGAGTATGGTATCAGTATCCGAAGTCGTCGAGTTCCTCCGCGATCCTGGGGCAGAGTGGGATCCTAGCAGAGAAGCGGCAACATACTGGGCGCGCTCCTGTGCGGCGTGGGCAGAAATGGCCTTCTCGGACTTAGGATCGATATCTTCATCTCTGTCTGGCAGACTGGTCACTGAATTGTAAGAGCTGCCGCGTAGCAACGATGGTCTCGGCCTGGGTTTCGACGGTAGGTTATCACTGTGGGATGTTGGCGAAAGATGTGAAAGGTCCAAAAATGGCGGCTCGGTCCCAGCCGTACTATTAAAACGTACCCGGCCCTTCTCTCTCCTCGCGCCAGTACCCAAATCCGATGCCGGGCTCTGCGGCGCCTCTACCGGAGTCGAGACTCCTTCCATTGGTGGGCTCTGAGGTGCTTCTGGTATGGTAGGATATCTCGACACCCTGATGGTTGGGCTCTGGGGAGCTTCTGGTATCACGGGGTCTGCAGAGGCAGCTACCTGGGGACTTTGAGGGGGTTCTGATACGGGACTCTGGGGAGCTTCTGGAGTAGCAGGACTCGTAGGCGAACCACGGTCCTGCTGGGGAGCTGAGGTGTCTTTGTCCATACCGACCGAGGAGTATTCGCTAATCTTTGTCTAAGTATGTGAAAGCAAGAGGTGGGTGTCAAAGAAAGAGAAGAGAGCGAGCAAAGCTTGCCAGTCGAGGCAGATAAAAGGCCTTACCATCAACAATAGGCGAACTAACGAAAGTATGCTTCCCAAAAAAGTTTGCTGCAGACGGGAGGGGGGGTGAGGGTGACGGGAGGGATGCTTGGATGGATGGTGGATGAATGTAGAGTTAGATTGACGAATAGATGAGGATGACGACGACGACTCAAGGGGAGAGGAAGAAGAGGAAAATCCAGTCAAGAGGAGGAAACCTGTGTTCGAGAAGGGAACGTCACGCCAGGTAGATAGATAGAGGAATAGACGGAGAATGGAGAAGGGGCCAAGCTGGGAAGCGAGGAGAAGAGACTGGGAAGTAGAAAGACTATCATGAATCTCGTTACGTCGGGGTGATGGCTATTGGCAACCCGAGAGAGGGAAGCTACATGTAGGAGAAGGGCGGCGTAGATTTAATAAACTGGAGAAACCAACCACCAGGCGCAGAAACAGACGGCAGATATGTATGCATTCCATGGAGGTAGGCACGTTATGTACATACACATATGTTTGTGATATGGATGCAGCATGTATGTACCGGCCAAGCTTCAACTCGGTCAAGGTGTACAATACAATACCTAGGTACTTCTACCTAGTCGCAAGCGGGTGGGTCAAGACCCAGGACAGAACAATGGGCCGAATGAGACAGCACCTGCTGCGAAAAGGATGAGGTTGCTCGACAGGACCTGCCTAGGTATGCTAGTAGGTACCTACCATAGGTAAGTAGGTAGGTAGGAGGAAGGAGTGAGGACGGAAGGACGTGCTCTCATTCTCGTGAGGTGCGACCGTGAGATGGTCGGACAGGGACGCGGAGACGAAGGGGGAAGGGGGAAGGGGGAAGGGGAAGGGGAAGGATGGCAAAAAAAAAAAAAAAAAAAAAAAAAAACCACAGGTACCCCCCTTATCTTGAAGACTCCACCACAGAAACCCACACGATCCAGGCCTCATGGGTTGAGCCCAAAGCCAAATCGAAGTGCGCGTCCCGTCCCCGTTAAGAGTGGAGAGCGGTGTATCGTAATGGTGGGTTGTATGTAAGAGAGAGAGAGAGAGAGAAAGAGAAAATAGAGCAGGAGAAAAGCTCCAGCTAGGAAAGTTCCAGTAACCGGAGGATTTTGACCTACCACTTACCTAGCAAAGGTAACTAACCTAACTGTTAAGCTCTCTTTGGTGGTCTGGTGCAAGTCAGTCCAGTCGGTCCCATCCACCATGTTAGTCTCTCCGTCTGGACTGTCCAGCTACCTGTGTCTAGATGCGTGTAGTGTGTATTTCGGTACAAAATACTTGGGGCTGTACTGTTTAACAAAGTGGGACGGAGAAAGCAGATACTTCGTACTTGGAGTGTATGTAAGTACATACCTACTACCTATATGTAGGTAGTGTACCTCACTAAGGTTAGGTATGTAGGTAGATACTTTGGACTAGTAGCTAGTTTCGCGATTACCTGTGGTTATGATCATGATCATGATCATGATCATGACCATGACGACGGAGATGGAGATGACTGTGACGGGTGACTGTGGCTGGCTGTGGACTTCCCATGGTATGTCCTACCTATGACCTGTGACAAGAAAAACAGCAGATACGAAGATGGACAGATGGACAGATGGACAGACATACCTACTTAGATACAGGAATGGATAACGACGAACCATGCAAAAGTCACACAGATCTCAGTGGCACAAGAGGACAGGGACAAGGACAGGGACAGGACAAGACAGGAAAACTACCTACCCAGGATAATACCTACGTAGTGAGAAAGAGGAGAGAGGAGAGAGGAATGAGAAGGAAGAGAGGAGAAAGAAAAGATCGACAATCAGGATGGATGGAACAATTGGAACAGACTGCTGATCCGGCAGTGGATCTTGTCAACTGGGATGAGCTCTTCCGGGTAAACCGGGCCTGTCGGTATAGTCTAAGAACGAAGTGGGTAGATAAGAGCGGATCAAACATGGGAGGGAAGAGGTGACAAGATGACTGGTTTATTCCTCTTTTTTTTTTCTTCTTTTCCGATCCGCGACGGCGGTTGTGTCCATTGCGCAGAGCCGCAGGGCGGACGCACGGCGGGATTTGGTGCGGTGGTGCTTGGCTGCGGTGCAAGGTGCAAGGTGCAAGGCGGGAAAAGCAGGGGAATAAAAAAAAAGAATGGGAAGGGAAAAGGAAGTTTTATTCTTCACATGTCCACGAGACGC
Source organism: Biscogniauxia sp. FL1348 (assembly GCA_022544895.1). Taxonomy (NCBI): domain Eukaryota; kingdom Fungi; phylum Ascomycota; class Sordariomycetes; order Xylariales; family Xylariaceae; genus Biscogniauxia; species Biscogniauxia sp. FL1348. The sequence goes on along the minus strand of JAJNNV010000079.1, from coordinate 134,439 downwards.
GGGATTGGGTGACTGGGTTGGTAGATTGATCGTTTAGCTGCATTTTTCCTGGTTATCTACACCAGATGAAGCTGAATGCTGTAGTACGTAGTACGGGCAGTATGTACCACATAGCGACTGCATTGCACTAACTAATGTAGTAGGTTAGGGGAGGAGCGGTTACAGCAATCGCAGCAGCAGCCGTTGCAGCATACATCGGTAGGTACCTACCTAGGTACATAGTGAGGGGTGGATGTGAAGGGGCAAAAAAAAAAAAAAGGACCCAATGATACATCAGTACCCAAGAATGTACACATACATACAGATATACGTACATATATACATGATTAGGTAGGTATTTCGTATAGGTGTGTGTGGGTTGCATGTTGATGAATGTTGAATCCTGTTCTGGTGGCTGGCCAACTTGACTTCCGGTGTAAAGGGAGATATGTAGGTGTGATTAGTTCACCTTATTACCCATTTAGTGTAAATGCATCTAGATCAGCTGAATCAATCACATTCTAAAAGATAAGAAAAGAAAAGAAAGGAAAAATACCTACCTACCTACATACATACATACATTATGTACCTAGGTAGTAGATGCCATATATCATGATGTAGATAAGTACATACACATCTGTCTAGAAGGAGGGGCGGAGAGAAACAAAGGGTTACATAGGTAGAGTCCTAGGAAATGTCAAACATTGAACAGCATCAACACAGACACACAAAAAAGATGCTAGTAGCTTTTATCGTTGGCTAGGTAAGTACCTAGGTAATGTATGTTGGTTGGGTAATTGTGCCCGCGACCGACGATTAGCGTTCTAATTGGCGCGCACAGCTGGCGTGGCGAGGGCTTGGAAAACTCGTAAATGACGAATTAGCTAGCCCGCTAAACACCGAGGGGTAGGTATGCGCGAAGCTACCGTAGCTGTGTACCTACCTAAGTGCTGCACCTACCTATAGGTTAGGTATGTCTCAAGCTATACCTACCTCAACTATTACCGGTTAACCTTGTCCAGGTCACCCGCTTACCTACTACATACACAGTTCCCCCAGGTGGCTTCAGCTGACCGGCGGGCTTTGGTATACATTAATAAGTAGGCACTTACCCGACTCTAATTTCTTACCTAATATGCCCTTCGAAGACCCCCACATATTTCTCTCCTCCTCTTTCTCCTTCTCTTCTCTCCCCTTTCGCCTTGATATCTTTTGAGTGCTACCGTAACTTTGGCCCTCAATTCCTTCATCCAAGGATGGCACCAATCACGATCTCCCCCATCTCATCTCTTTGCGCCAGATTCAAGGTGCACTGTCCTCCTGCCGTGCACTTGGGGAGGGGGGGATTGCTTGTTCATTCTTATTTAAAATGTCCTGCCTCTATACCAAGTACCTACCTAGTAATCCGTATATCAATGTACCTTGAGATCCCGTTACCTACTTGCCTTCATTCGCTTGGTATTCCCATCCGACATCATTCCATCGCCGGTCTTATGTCGGCAGATGAACGAATGGTTGATGACGGCCAAGCCGATATCGTGAGAACGAATCTCTTACATACATATATACCTACATAGTTTCGTGCAGGTTGGCACCTACATATCTCCGAGGCGGCGGGAATCTATCTGGTCTGTCAATCTCGGCAGGAAACAAAACATTCTAGAAAACAGGGCCTCGACAGGGACACGGCAGGGACACGGCAGGGACAGGCTCAGATCCTAGATCCTCCTATAAATATAACAACATGTGCTAACGCCTCTCAAGATAAGCCTTTTTATTTATTTATTTTCGCAGCTCCACTGTTTCAGGGCCTCGACGCTCAGATGAGCAACCAGACAAGCGCCCTTGGGCCATGGTCACAGTCTGATCCTTGACAATTATTGGGCCGCAACGAGTGACTGGGCCGGTGGATATCTCTTTGAGGATGATGGACACTGCTCAATCTCACCACAGAGCTGCTTGTTTTGTGGTGTAAGTGGAATTGTCCTGTCCGAGTCTGCATCGATGGTATTGTGCTTCAACGATCAGCTGTGATTATGCGACTGGTGATAGTCATACAATGCGGCCGGTCGCGTCTCGGGTATGACAGTCTATACACAAACTCCTGCCGTCTCCGGGCGCCCGGGAACGCCAACCAGGTGCTTGCCTTAGTCTGTGCCCCAATCGGCCGTCCTGGCCGGCTAGGATGTGCAGCTCGGGACCCTCATTATAGCCTTGCATTAGCAGGACCTACCTACCTAGTCCATTCCATAGGTATGTAAGCCCCTATACCATACTAATCTGCACGTAGTATAAATCATTTTAGTAACGAGCTGCCAACAAGATCTAGCTGGTATAGTCCATACCGCATCGGGTATCCCGAACTTCTAGACGAGTCTCCTTTTTTCCCTCAGACCTCTAACGTCTTACTTTTCCTACTCAGTCTACATCTCGTGGTCGCCATCTTAGTTCACGATCGTACAGATGCCATTTCTTTTCTATACGAGCATCTAGTCCGTTACGCGTCAGACGGCCAGGCTCGTACATACACATACAGTCACATACAGACATACATACTTACCTAGCATTGCGGGACAAGTCCACACACGCGCGCGCGCGCATGCTCAGTCACACTCGGACGAGGGAGTCATGCAATAATAGGGTTGTTATGTGTTCAACAAAATTCAACCAGCCCACACTACCGGACATCCTCAACCCGCTCCCCCGATGCCGGTCCCGTCATACATCGAAAGCAAAACCTCCCTATCTGTCACGATCTAGTGTATAACCGCCAGATTCATCAGACGCTTCCATTTTATTCAATGCCGCGATACGATCTACCCTTTCTCCTTGGTAAACACAAACGATCACGCAATACCTCCGGACCCAATCGAACGTAGCGTAAGTTCCGCCCAAGTCGCAGCACAGTTTGACCCATAACCAGCAATACATTTATAGTCTTTTCCTTTTTTTTTTTTTGTGTGTGTGTGTGTGTGTGGTCACATCAGTGGTGCTTCCCCGGTGTAATATCTAAGCAATGCATTCCTCCTTAGGGGCTTATGCTAATTGCATATACATAACATAGGTATATACAGGTGAGCTCTGGTCCCGTAGTATCCTCTCTTATCTAGCATATTTGTCAGATTCGTTTTCGCAACGAAAATAGAATGAAATTTTTTCGAGCGCTATGCTCAAAACAACCGCCTCGGCGGAGCTCTTAGGCAGTGAAACCCCCCAGGACACTTCATAAAGGGCCCTGTAATTTCCAGGCGCATGTGATAAGGTGGTCCTCCGTCACTATCGTCAACTTCAGCTTCAACTGGATCCTGCAGGCCTCTGTAGACCACAGACATGTAAAAAACGCCCAGGCCTTCACCGACTCGTTTTTTAAGCATGATAACGGTCCCTGATGCTATGAGTCTAAGTAGCTTTCAGGCACAAATGTTTTCCACAGACCCTATGTAATTATCTGCCAGTGAGTATGATAGATAATGCGGCAGAGTGATCGTGCTGCTTGCCTCTTGAAACTCGCCAAACACGCACGTCCAACAATTTTCAAGTCACCCAGCCGCAGAAATAAAGGCATCCGTAGGTAGATAGCAGGCATGGTGTGTTGGTTTTCGATGTATATGTATGCAAATGCAAAGCTTGGTTCATGAATCACCCTGGGTCCCAGCGGACCCAAATCTACGTACCTGACAAAGACAGGGCACGAAGCAGGGGCCCCCCTTAACCTGCATTGCCCACCCGAGCCGCAGTAGATCATTGTTGTTCTGAGTATAATATATGTTTCTTCACGATCAGCGTGGCATCCTTGCTAGCACACGTGGACTCGTTATTGGTATATCACAGCAGAGATGAGACGCCTAGGATACCTCATTGCGCGATCCAATAGACTGGTGGGGAATTCGAGAATCAATCTACCCATCTTCTAGCGTTCTTCTGGTTTAATAACTATGACAACAGTAAATTCATATCTCTCTAACTTAGGCCGAAGGGGATGCCCACCTAGGTAGTGTTGTGTGTTGTACCTAGATGTTGAGGAGGCATGTATGCACCTACTTAGGTAGCTAGAGTCTCAAATACTATTTATAGTCTCACTAGAGACCCATCATGACCTTTCCAACCTATTCTTGGAGGCATAGGCTGAGAGGCATGTTTCGTTCCTTTAGACTACTTCCCTAACAGCCCTAAGTTAGTCGAAACTAGGATAAGAGCCACTTGGACAGGAGCGTTGACACATTGATGCATGGAAGACATTTAGGTATAATACGACTACATACACTACACCTCATGCATGAATAAGTAGGTACTGGGTCTAATGTTGAGAGAAGCCAACTGTTCACAACTTGGACCATCTTGAGCCAGTGCCGATAATATCGCGAGTAATTTAAGGGAAAACGTGATTGGCCAGATACACCTCGACAATCACGCCCACATTCAATTTCCCTAACCGTTCCACAGCCGCTATCATTGCTTGAGCATCACAGGTTCATTACTTTTAAAGTATCCCTCTCCCAAATACAACACTCTTTTCGCGAGCGAGCGATCGTTGAAAGGTTCCTTATTCCCAGATCCAAAGACAACACCCTCCCCCCTCCTCCCCTCCTCCCCTCCCCCTTGCTTACCTGAGCACCAGTACCAGGCGCTCTACGCTCTCTCCTATCGAAGCTATATACTTCTCTATATTAGCTAAAATCTCGACCAGAATGTGTCTCAGAAAAACAAGAAAAAAAGGAAACCCCCGTACTAGGTCATTTTGGCCTCCTTTTCTTCACTACTCCTACGTGCTTCTCCCATCGAAGCAAAGATGACGCGTCATCGGGTATTGTCTGACATTAGGAGCGGCCGCTCCTTACCATGGCTGCGTATGTAGGTCGGTAGGTGATGCTGCATGCCTTTTTTTTTCTTTTTTTTGACGTCTTCTACGTGACACTTGGAACACCAAAGCGTCATTCGTTAGCCAAGGATTGTGATTGTTACCCGCCAATAAGAAGAAACCGGCGAGAAAAGAATTTGTTAGAGACTATTTCCCATCACGGTAATTCTTCTCACCCTCTCCCTTTCTCGTTACACGGCATGGAGATGCGTAGGTACCAGTCGGTCTTGGGGGAGGGACCTGGGGAGGTTGATTTTCTGCGGGAAACCCTGGTCTTTGCGAACCACAGACAAACGTACAATAACCCAATTCCCCTCCCCGATCTATAACACCACATGGGACTGACTAACTAGGTAACAAGGTAATGCAACTAGGCATATCATTTTAGGGTAGGCTAACGTACCCACACATTCATAGAGGTGAATGAATAGGCGAGCAAGCTGAGTAAAGTGGCACACCCACCACATGTGTACACAGTAAGTAGGAAGTAGGTAATCATCGAGCGCCGGGTCCAACTCTCTTTTCCGGTCTTTGTAAATGGTCGGATCTCAGATCGGGGGGACATTGGGGGGGGGGGTGTTCCATCGAAGAATTTTTTTTTAAAAAAAAAAAAAAAAGATTTTACATTCGAATTTCTCGTCATTTTGATTACCTACTTACCTACCTACTCAGTGCCATTTCCCGCAAAGACCACTTATGGGTAGGTAAGTATTAATCCCCTCTCTGGTCAGCTTAGTAACCTTCTTCCCCCCAAATCGGCCGGTCCTGTATATTCCATGAAGAGTGTAGGTACGTAAGTGTGTTTGATGTATGTATACTAAAATCCAGTCTGGAAGAGAACCAAAAAGAAATATTGGCCCAATAGAGACATCGTCGTCGTCGTCTTTGTCGTTGTTGTCATTCACATCACAGCTTGACAAGGGAGAAGGGGGGCTCGGGTGTTATCTAGTCAGTAAGAAGGAAAACAAAAGAAAAGAAAAGTTAAGTAAGCCAATAAGCCACGTCAAGAAGATGAAACGGGTCGCAATGGCTTCTTAGATCAACCCATCTCGAATGACATGGTTTTGTCGTCTCTCAACCCTTGTTTCTTTTCTGCCGAGAAGTTAATAGTTTATATTGCGGTCCCCATCCCCGGCCCCGGCCCGAGCAGGGGAACAAAGCAAGGAAATATAGTGTAGGTAGGCAATAGCCGCAGAATACAAATATCATACTAGGTATGAATAATGACATGGCAGGGGTTTAGAGGTTGGGCAGCAGCGGCGGCAACAGTCACGACGATATCGGCCTTCTCGTAGAGAATCCACAAACGCATAGATATAATAAACCTTACCTACTTAGGTACCTGCCTAGGCACTGCTTATGACATGTTACAAAACAGAGCTTGTCAACCTACCTACCCTACCCATCGACATTGTTTCATTCGCCCCCCTCTCTAAATGAGTAAGCAGTAGCCCAACGAGTTCACACACCCGGTCCGCCTACATAGGCAGCCCACTGGTTTTAGTCTAAACATTCCGCCCTAGTCTCATCCAGATATCCGGGCCTCTCTCTCTCTCTCTTTCTTTCTCACTGAGGTCCCGTCCAGCCATCTAACAGGGCCGAGAGCGGATACGTCCCGTGATGACTGAGGGACTGCATCAATAATCGTGTGCTGAGGCCTCGCTCCTGAGGAGGCTTGGAAGACCCGCCATCATAAGTCCTCCGTCTATGCGTTTGTATCAAACACGATATTAGACAGCACCTTCCAGAAGACCAGACCAGGGGAAAATATGTAGCATTGGGCTTTTTTTCACTAGTTATTTCTGGCCTTCTTTCTTTTCGTGAACAAGTGTCGTACCGAGCAGGCGGGCTAGATATTATTGAAGCCCAGAATCATGCGTTTCTCAACGCCCAACTAGCATTGCCTCGCGAAGGGGAGTGTGCTTGCATGGACGTCGGTCCCTTCTTTTTTAATGTTATGATTTATTTTTTTTTGGGGGGGGGGGGGGGGTATGAGGCCTGTGTTACGGAACATGGAATACCGAGCTAGCCCAGTCGTAAGCACAACGGAGACAAGAGAGATGGTGAAAGAAGAAAGAGGAAGCGAGGTAGGAAAAGAGGGCAGGGAGAGCGGGAACTTGGCAGTATACAAACTCTCGCACTTAGCTTCCTTCTTGACAGTAGAGGCTAAGATTAGGTAGGTATACTATTCCTGCCCCCCCCCCCCCCTTCTTTCTTTACGACTAAATATCTGGTCATATCATCGCGGGAGACTCCGAGGCGGTGAGAAAAATGACAAGCACCAAGAATCGGGTGCAAATTGTTGCAATTTATTGTATTGTTTGTGTAGGTAACCATGTAGAAAGACAGAAGTTGAAGAGTCATTTTTATTTTCACCGAAATCTTTGTATCGAGTAAACCTCCTCGATATAGATCCTATGTGTCAGTACGTTATATTGCCTTCCCACTCAAATCTTAGCTTATCGAAAGAGGGCAATGAATTGTGACTGAAACGGGGTAATTTTTTACCAACTCCTTAATTATTGAATTCCGTGTAAGTGCGGTACGTGTACGTGAGTGTTATGAATTCTCATTCATCAGGGTCGAAGACAACAGTCATGAGTATAGATACCAATGAAGTATCAAGATGATTTATGTCCATTCCTTCATACCAGTATTTATGGGCATCAAAGGAATCGAAAAGATCAACACCGCTTATTTGTAGTTCTTGGTACTGTTTTGATAGAAATATATAAGGGCCTTCACAGCCGTAAATCGACGGCTAGTATAATTTTACCTAAGCTCAACGTTCGGAGTATATAGTACTGAGGCTCAAGTTCGCTTACCCAGTGAGAATGGCGGCACCTCTAAGCTTTGGAATTTTTCACTTTGAATCACGACGTTGCTTAGGATACCACACGTAACTATCCACACAAACTACCTACCTAAGATTACAGAACCCTGTACTAGACGCCTCTCTACTTCCACGTATCAGACTCACCTAAGGTAGTAGTTATACTCAGAGTTTAGAGACAACAGCACTTAATACTTCACTGGCGATGCTACGACCAGACCGTGCTGGAACTTTCCACTGTCTCTTTGTGGAAGAAGGCTTACTGATCAAGCCCCTGACTTGGTAGAGTGATCTGGAAGGAAGTGAATGAGTTAGTTCTTGAAGAAGATAGTTGTTACGGTATAGTCATCGCAACCCCCCCTCTGATTTTTCAAGTTATGACACTACAGAAGTCCCTTACCAGCCTGTCTTTTAATACGTGGTCAATCTAGGTTTGAGCGTCCCAAACATCCCCATCTCTCATTGAGGTCTCTCGTATTGCCTATTGAAACTATCATAACTTGTCTTCAAGTAGGGAGAAAAGTCCATCCAGTTAACCCTATAGAAGCTCCTCCATACATAGGCCAATCATTGTTGTCGAGGAACTATCGTCCTTCAGTGTAACTGTCATCAAATAGGCCTACTAGTCCGAGGATATGAAAAATGGAATTCAAATAACATATATCAAATATATGAGGGTAAGCTAGCTACTGCTGGCTGCTGGCTGAAAGATGGCTATATATAGACCTGCCGAACTGGACTAACGTAGTTTCGGAACGTAACGCACAATTAACACATCACCACCTACATGTCAGATTATTGGAGACCATTAGCCCAGTCCAATCGTCTAAATGTTGTGTCACATACTAGGAGGTAAATGGAAAGAATTGAGAGTTAGTGAGGCGATATAGAGGCTAACTTGAAAACTAGGTCAACTACACAATAGCAAAAGCTTTAACAACCGAAACTGAACCTATCTCACGTTACTAGCTCCATCTTCATACTCGTTGTCGAATTACTGTTCCGACCCTTTTAGTCACTTTATTTTTCTTCTTTCTTGCGTACTATTTTAAAGGTTAGTTTCGTCTCGAAAAAATGATTTATGCAGGACAAATTCTAGTCGGGCAAGTTCTCCTTGTTATGAATAAGACAGAATAATAATCTAGAGACCTGACACATAGGTACAGATATATTGTGATATACTCTTTCCAGGTCAAAATTTGATAAAGCCACTGGTGATTGTTGTAGTGACTTTACACTGATAATCATTGTATAGAGCGGACATACGTAGTTCTGAACTTATACTTTCAGATGCGTCTAACTACCTACTATACGCATAGCTGTTCGACTAGTTTCATGTCAGTAATGTTATCAATCGTTATGTTCCTCGTCACATTAGCACGTTTCGCTGCTTCCATGTCGTGGACTCTAAAAAGCTTAACTGTAGGTATGGAAGAGTATTGAACTCCTGCTACCTAATTTCTATTACTCCTCTTTCCCGAGTTCACTGGTCAAGACACCTTCTCTTAGGGAAACCACATATGTAAAAGGAGAAAGCCTATACTGTATCCATTACTCTCAGCAAGGGAGCAGGCAAGTGAATAAATGCCATTAACTAGTAGACTTTATGGGTTGATAATGGTAAGGCCAAAGTCGGCGCACTAGAAGAAGTTAATGCTGACGTACGTGGGGGGGGATGATTTAGCAATGTCACCTAGGTATTCCCGTCTTGGCTTCATTTTGGCCATGACTAGGCACTACTTGTATATGCCAGATTTTGAGATGGAGGCTATTTTACAATGGAGTGAGGGGGTGGGAGAGCAAGAGATGCTATTTCAAGAAGGCCCTATCGACTGAGATTGACTTCTAGTGCATACTAATTACAGTGATAGCACTGGTATATATAGTCAACGTGTGCGTGTTCGAGTGAAACCACTAGGTAGCTCTTACGCTAGAAAATATCTTCCATGCCCCTGACATTCTAATAGTCAAATACCAAGAGAAGACTACAATAGCAGAGAGAGAGAGAGTAGCCTCCAATAATGCCTTGATGTCGAAACTCATTACCCTATAGACCCTGTGGTCCTGAACAGCAGCAGCAGTAGCAGTAGCAATAACAAGGACGAACAACAAGAACAACAACGACAACGATGCCAACAACGATAACAATGATCACAGTGAAGGCAAGGGGGTAGATGGGGTTAATGCCCGAGTCGACACTGCTAGAAATGGCGGTGGCAGCAGAGGCCAATTCAGCGGCTGCCGCAGCAGCATTAGTTGCAATATAAGCTGCTGCAGAAGCAGGATGGACCGTTAGAGAGCTTTTATGACGGGATTGGCTAAGCAAGGTGGCCATAACCCTTTCTGGGTTGCGTGTTTCATATTTGCTATGATGGTGGCGGGTGTGTCGGTGTTTTCGCGGTTTAAGGGGGAGGGACCCGACTCCGTTCTTATTAGTGGGGGTGGTGGCGGTGGTGATAGTCCCCCGGACCCTCCGGACCCTCGGTCCTCGCGGATTTCCCGGCCCGCTTGCTCGCCATCCACTTCTCCCTCTTTCTGTCTCTCTCTAATACCTCTCTCTCTCTTCCTCCTCTATTTGCCCGCCGTCACGCCTCCCCCGCCCAGTTACGCGTGTTCGGGCTTCGGTCGAGAAGCAGTAGAAGCAGAAGCAGAACTGAAGGTAGCAACAGTAGCAGCAGGAGAAGTATGAGAATGGGAAGAAGAGATGCAAACTCCGATATTGAATCAGCAATGTGAAAAAGATAATGCAAAAATTATCGACTACCCGTCGTCAACCCCACTCGGACTTTCAGATCGTTCTGAGTGGGCCTGGGTTAGACGTTCTCATCAATCACTACCTACGTGCCCTGTTCAGGTTTAGTGGGCATCATTGAAGCTGAAGCCAAAGTAGCTCCATCGCCTTGCTACTCATCAAAAAGTAGGCGTAAAGATAACAACAACCTTCCAAGTACACTCGATGTTATCAACAACCGTCACCGACGCTCATATTCACTTGTTCCTCCGACAGGCATCACGAATGATCATGCCATTTCTTCTTTCAGCAATCATACAGCTTTGAAACGCCGTCCAATCAGGGACGATCTATCCAGGGGGGCACCTCGTATGAGAAGAGTGATGTGGACATTTATCGCTTTTATATAGGGTGATGACTTGGGAACACATAGAAGAGCATGCATTAAAGGTCTAGGCAGTCCTTATGGGGGAAAGGGATCTCCTTATATAGACGAAAGGAGCTCTGAACCTACACTGCTATGCTCCCAAGGTCACGCGATCTACTCTAGGTAGGGATAGAGATGGCCCATAGTAATACCCTCATCCGCGACAACATTATAATAGCTTAATTATTCTGGTCAATGAATTTAACAATTGAAATAGGGTGCTACAGCCGAGCTGTTACCGACTGCCGCCTGATAAACCTATCATCCAGATGATCTGTATCCAAATAAACTTTGTGGTATTTATAATACCATGCCCCTAATATGGCAAATCATCGCGGATATCTTATGGCTATAAAAGGGTGACCTATCCTGCTTCGACCTGGCGAACTCGATTACACTCACCAACTCTCAGTTCACTTGTTCGTGAGTTCCGAGACTAGTATTTTCTGCTCTCGCGGATACAGCCAATTCTTCCAGTCATTACCGCAATACTAAAACGACCTCGCCCATTAAAGGAGATGGCGAGTGTCATCTCCTTTAGAGTTCGTAGCACAGGCACGTGGCACTAAGAACTCGTTATATAAATAGGGAATCATGTGCAGCCACATAAAAGATGGGCAGGGAATCTCTCAGTTCCCCCTTAGCAACCAGTTCTCGACGTTTGCGCATGAGCGAGGCACGCTTGACTGGCCTAGAGTATGACATTGGAGTCGAATACACACACCAATATCGTTATTATAGATATTAGATCGGCGAATGCAAGCCTTTTATCTTTAAACACCAAGGCCGAACAAGGCCAACAATGGTATGGCTAGTGACCATACGTCTGCCATTCCTACCGAGGATATGACGAGCACAATTCATCACAATCACCAATCTATTATGACCCATGTCTTTTTTCGAAGTAAGAGAGGCTGAACTAGCTCGATCACAGTTTTTCCTGGTTATGGGATGCTTTTTGCTCGAGAAGAGAGGCGTTAGAACAAGCATCTCGGCTGTTATTAAGTGAACCTCTTGTGGCCGAGGAACCCGAACCTCTACCCCATTTCCACTCAGAATTATCATATAATATCGAGTCGACCAGCGCCCTGACGCCTGTATACCATACTGTCTCGCTATCTATCACTTAGACTGTATCCTTCGTCGGCTCGATCCCGACACTGAGGTAACTTTCTTTCCAGAATCATCATGCAGCGGTACATCCCACTTCCACTAGGACACTCATGGTCTCGAGCACTCATGGTCGAGCGAAGTGTACTTCGACAAGGGTACTCTTTTGTTTTTTTACAGAAACAGCAGATCATTTTTTATCGTTTATCGAAAGACCCCTTGCCGGGCGTTAAAGTTTATAGGTTGCCCACTACACGGTCACGATTGTGTCGCGTATGCCATACGTACCTACGCCATACAAGAGCTAATAAGCCAGCACGGCATTAGCGTTCGCTTTTGTCACAGACTGTCAGTAAAAAGTCGTTTAAAGAAAGAAGTAGTTTCATCAAGGCTCCCGCGTTACTTTATTCAAGACACCCCGCTGTGACACGGATACTGGGGAGAGATGGTACAAGAAATAAGGTCGCTATGCCTGGGTAAATGTGTGCCCAGTGTGCCACTCGGATGCAGAATCGGTCATAGAGCTGCTGGGCCGCCAGGTACACGTATTATATACCTGTTATACCCAGAGATATGGGCCTCGCCACCGACCGGTTTATTCCTAGATGGATGTCCCTTTTGATGGGACTGGGCGTCCACCACCGCTCGGAAGAGTTTACTGTATATCACTGCATCTAGTGTATCGCTGATAATCTGGGACGGTCCAGCCTCCAAGCGTGGATGCCTATCTAGTGCGTTTTTAAGCCCCGCGTTAACTTGAATATAAGTTCGCAATGTGAGTATGGGTGGATAGGGGACTATTGATGGAAAGGGGGAAGATACCTACGAGAAGGAACTCTGCTTTTGCATCAGTCATCAATACTCGGCGATTTCATATCTGGTGACGACATGCCACATTGGGGCAATGTCCGTGGAGGACAGACCTCTTGATGTTTCGGCATGAAACAGACCAAGTATAGATCTTGATGAAGACCCCGATCTGTCTAGGTAGTGATAAGCAGATGGACAACACAGAGTGTTCTTCATCATCGGGGCTTAAAGGATAACAATGATCAGAAAACTATCTGTGGGGGAACAGCCCCTAAATCCATCTTTCATCTGGGATAGCAGCACAACATGAGTGAGTACCTTTGTACATACCCCAGATTCTAGGCAGCTTCTCCTTGTACACGGAATCATTCGTAATTGATGTCCAATTCCACAACTAGTCATAAAATGCACCTTGACACGGACAATACACTGGACATTACTAGTGGTCCTTGCATGGCCCTAACGGTCCGAAATCAAAAGATCGCCCAACTAGAGGCAATCGGTGCGATGGAGGTAAATCAGATTATGAGTTAAGAACACGAACTAGGTAGGTAGGTAGACTGATACTTAAGAAGTCTGTGCACACTCCCCACGATATCTACCCAGTTGAACGGCTACAGTTACCTAAATTTCCTGTGAGGTATTCTGAGAGACATTTTAAGCTAAAAGCCCGAATCATCTTTAGTCTTAAAAATTGGAAGGCGAATCGACAGAAGACGGGTTAAAGCATCGGTCGGTTCTGGGACAACACAGATAGGCCGTACGATAAAAATGATACTTCGTGACGTGTAAGCTTGTACTGGGAAGCCACATGATGTTTCCAAACGTAACGTTTAGCTACATTGTCGATTCTGAAAAGTCCGATACCTAAAAAGCTTGGTTGAAGGACTTGACAAGAGACTTGGTTGAGCAACTTGCTCTTTTGACGCTGCTAGTAAAGTTGATAGGCAGCCACGAGGACAACTGGTATATATCCAATGTATCTAGCACACCCGAGCAGAAGCTGTTAACGGGCAAGGTTTAGAAACGTCTAGTTTTATAGTCATCGGTCTGAGGCCCATGGATGGATCACGATTGGTGACTAGGTGTAGCGCAGCAGCAAGACTTCACTCAAAAATAGCACCATTGGTCTGAATCACGGGACGTAGTGTGATATTTGACTCTCGGTATCGGCTGGGGCCGCACACTGACTCTGTATGTACCATGGTTACTCAAGCGTTGGGACCTGGAGAGAGACCATGTACATAGATACGGCGGAGGGAGGGACCCATAACCAAAAATAAAAATACTGTAAAACCATGGCGCTTGCTGTACACTACACTACGATGGGCATGTATGTGTCTTAAGATCCGAGTCGTATCGAGACGAGGCTGTGAGAGGGGCGCGCCATCGGTGCTTACGAAATATCGTAGCGTATGTAGTAGTAGATAGGTAGACGGGATCTGTGGGGAAGGCCGAGCGGGTGTGCGTGTACGTGCGTCACGAAGGCGGGAGTACCTAGGTAGACAAATGCACAGTATGTACTGTACATACCAAGGAGGTCGTGGTTGAGGTTGACGTCTTCGTAATTTGCTTGCTTTGCCTTCCCAGCCACATGAACTCGGTGTCTGTGCCCAGGGTATACACGACGAGGGAGGTAAGATGGGTGGTGTTTCCATATAGTATATCTCATGGAGTGTGTAGTTTACATACATAGTAGGTATTAAACGAGCTGAACATGCCTTACTAGCGGCATGAAGTGTAAAACCTACTTAGATAGATGGCGAAGTTATTTACGCTCAATTTGATAAGATCTCAAACGATTTGGAGTGGGCATGGATTTGTTTGATTTGATTTCTTGTCTACATACCTACGTGCCTTGTCTCCGGGGGGTGATAGAGAGAAAAACCGGTTTTCCCTGTATCCCCCACGATGGGATGGGACGGGTTATATCAGGATATTTGGCATACTAATATAAGAAGACCTGCCTGCTTGCCTGCCTGCCACTTTAAAATAAAAAGGAAAGTCTTATCACCCACTTACAATACGTATGTATAGAGATCCGTGCATAGGTATCTTACGCATATACATACGTTATAAAGTTTCTGTGTATGTGTACGTGTATGTGTAGGTATGTGTCAAGTATAGATAGACAGTATGTTACCTATTGTTATACATACAAGGTTGGTTAGGTAGATATATAGGTACTGCTTTCTTATCAGTGAGATTGTCAGGACTATAGGCCAGGGATGAGAAAGAGGAAAGGTATGAGAGACAAGTGGTGGCTTTTAGACACTTTACTTAGATGCCAGCTTAGACTTTGGAACAGGCGAGCAAGTGGGGTTATGGATGCTGGGGAAAACGAAGTAATAAAAATAAGTAGATTAAGAAAATATAAATAAAAGCGCAATGGGAGGAGACAAGAGAAAAAAAAGGGAAAAGGCTATGGATCTAGACGTTTTAGGGGGTTACAAAATACTCCGATGAATTCAAGGTCCGGTGATGAATCGATGGTGGAAGGATAGAGATAAAAAACGTATGTTTCTAATATACATAGCGCCCCCCCCCGGTGTTGAATCGGCTTCGGCTTTGGCGAGCCGGGTTTACACGTACACAACTTTCGCCAACTACCTCCCTAACCTAGGTACCTAGGGACGGAATACATTTGCCTATGATTTTCCAAAGACCACGTGGGACCGGGAGGAGGCAGGGGACGGAGAAGCGGAGGAACAGATAATGGGGGATGGGGTGGGAAACTATCTAGGTAGGTACTTATGTACCTAGCTAGTAGGTAGTATATAAACGACGCCTAAGCGAGAAGTGTGGCTTGCTAGGAATTTATTAGGTTGGTGTGGGTGATGTTATTTAGTCGTACGCAGAGCATTGTACTAACTTAGTATACCTATGTAGGTAATGTATTTACTTAGGTTAGTATTAGGTAGGTTAGCGTTTCCTCTCGCCCTCTCTCTTGTCACATCACGTGAAGTTGTGAAAGACGCTTTTCTCGAGGATGACATACCTACTTAGTACCTTACCTACTTATTGGACTTCATGTTACTCCAAGAAAGGATATGCAGTTGATAGATACCAGATAGAGAGAAACAGAGAAACAGAGAGGGTTGAGCGCAGAAGCAAAAGGTTCCCGCGCCGAGTGTAACGTATCAAATCGGGCTAGGTTCAGGGGCACATGGGTACACAACAGAACATCCTGGGCAGCTGGGTTAGCTAGGTAGTGTAAGTAGGTTGGGACACCAGGGTCGGATGCACGGTTCATCTACCTACACTTAGGTACTTAATAGGTAGGTACCTTATGTACATCAAATAGTAGGTAGGTACATACCTAGGTAAGTAAGTAAGTATGTAGTTATTGTTGATGTTCTAGTTGTTTTCTTACCAAGCCCGATCACGAAAATAATAAAAGGTAGAATAAAAAAATAGATTGAAACACGTGCGACGGGAGGGTCAGATTCATGCGGCGATCATCTCTTTTCTCCCTAATCCCGATTACTAGTGAAATATGGATGGCTTACCATCCGCAATTATGGGGAAAAGGGGTTGTGGGTGTGGTGTTTGGTGTGTTTTGTGTGTTTGGTGTGTGATGATGTGATGTGATGGGATATGGGGGGAGGTCCAGGGGCATACCTACCACTGGAGAGAAACAACGAAGATCACAGACGATACATGGTACCTTACATGTAGGTAGGTATATTATTGGAAAAAGGGACGCGAATGATGCATTGCAGGCGGCGATGATGCGCACAGCTTTTTTGCGACTGTGACGAAAGGGGTTGGGGGGTTGGGGGAGGTAGCAGGGTAAACAGATTTCCTCGTATCAATGCTAATAATCGTGTACATAGGTAAGTAGGTAGGTAGTATAAAACAATAATACCTAACCTGGGTAGCTTATGTGTTCGTTTGCGCACTTAAGAATAACGAAGGGAAGAAACCTAAGTTAGACAAAACGTTTTAATACCAGTTGGCGTGTTATTGAACACTCAACCTTTCGTCTATATCTAGGGGTGGTTTGGAGTTTTGTTTGTCTCTCTGTCTGTTCGCTGGTTCGCTCGTTTGAGCCATGCAGCAACCTTTTTTGAAGGAGACCTGAGCGCAGCACTGGCTGGGCAGACGGGAACCTTACAGCACGAACGGAGAAGAGCAGTCGGACACGGCCTGCAATGAAGCCGATTGGCTTCAACGATCGGCTGCTTCTTGCAACTTATTCCAAGGTTGCATTTGATATGCCTACGCTACCCAAGTAAGTAGTAAGTACACTACTTACTGGTGTAATCCGTACGTACCTGCGTACATATCCCGCCCTTACATGCACCCTTGTACCTAAAGTAAGGGGCAGGTCGGTCAAGTTATCTAAGGTTAGGTTAAACAATAGTGGTGGGAGAGCTGATGAGATAAAAAAAATTACCGCACCTTCAATGTGGCATACATTGACTAGTATTTATTGCATACGCTTTTATTTCGGCCAGTCAGTATAACAATACATTTGATGTAGTCAAGTCGTGATCATGCTAGCGTTTATGTCTACCCATAGCCACCTAGGGTGAGTAGGTACGAGGAGCCGGATGAGAATGAGCGGCGAGAGACGTACCTATACCTAGGTAGTAGTAAAGTAGAAAACAAAATGAGAGGCAAAAACTGACTTGGAAGACTTGGAAAGGCAAGATGCCTAGTGTTAGCTTCAGCTCCTAATCGTGGCGAAACAAAAGCAGCTATTCCGTCAATGAAGCCATATTGGTATGTGATTGGCTGTTGGGATTAGTTAGAGGGAGCTGAACATCTGCTTCGGTCGCGATGGTGTTGATTAGAAGTCGACCTAGAATACCTAGAACCACAGAGGTGGATCATAGCGCATTCCATAGGCGGATACCAAGCAGGCATGTACCTAGATAGGTAGTGGATAATAAGCAGGTAGGTATGTATTTGGTGTAGGTACACTACCTACATATCTACATACAATAGGTACCCACGCAACTACATACATCTCTAAAAGCCGAGGCACATTAATACCTACCACAAACGTACCTACATTGAATGTATACATAACAATGTGTCCATGTTCTGGCCTCAAGTACGTAGGTAAGTACATATATGTATATATTAGGTAATTGAGAAACTGATTTATATCACTTGAACTTTTAAACAAGAAAACATTAGCCATACCAAACTAGGTAATTGGGCCTTGATCATTGCGGCAAATGACTGACATCAAACAGAGTGTATGTAAATAATTATGTAGGTCGTATACGTATAGCGTAGGTATCGACACTGAAGGACCTCAGCATAGAATGATGGATCAATTGATGCACATCAACCTGCACTCCATACCTAATAGGACCCCGAGCCCACATCCAAGGCAACTCTGCATCTGAACCCGGCGGGGTCATTCTGACGATAGGTAGGTATTGTACCTACTACCTAGGTACGTACCTAGTAGTGCACACTACAAATAAACATCTCATCCAACCAAGGCATGTAGGTATTTATGGGTTCCAGTCCCTATCTACCGGTACCTGCATACCTAGTACCTACCTACCTAAAATAAACCAACTACAAATCTCGAGATCGCTACATCAGTAAGCACCTATTCCCAAAAGTCGTACAACATACCAGGTGGCCTGTGCAAGGGACCTGTGCGAGGGATGATAGGTAGTTGGCAGGTAGCACATTTAATAATACAGTAAATCTGTACCTACCTAACATTAATATGAGCCTAGGAACTCAGTTTGATTGAAGAGGAAAGGGTTGTTGAAATACATTAAACTAAAAAGTTTAGGTTTATGTTGGTGCTGATTAAAATCGATGGGTTTTGATGTACCTACCTACTACCGACCAAATCAATACCCACCGGTTCGTCCAGCACACCTGCAACTACCTAGGTACCTACCCAATGTGGTATGTATCTACCTGACCTTTATGCGCTCCGCAAGTACGGATTGCTTATGGAAGCATCTAGGATTGGCCATTGCAAGATGATGGCTCAGAAAGAAAGAAAGAAAGAAAGGAAAAAATTAAATAAAAACAAAAATAAAAAAACGTCGGCTCTCCCCGTGTTATACGCCGTGAGACAGTAGGAGAATTCCAGCAGCCCATCATAAGCCCCTCCCGGCATTGGCACAAAGCATCCATGATACACGAGACACCAGCGCGTGTGGCGGTTTCACGACGGCTGCTGTCTCGCCTGTCTTAGACAATTTTGTCTTTGCCTCCTCCCGTTATTTCGCCCTCAGTTAATCCCAATCGAGTTGCGCGATGGCTAATCAGATTTGGTTCGGCTCGGTTCGGTTCGGTTGGCAATTGCGAAAACTTTCGTATACTACCTACTACTGACACTCATACTCCGGGTTTCCATCGCCAAGGTAGATGACGACAAATCGACTACCTACTCTACTACTACCTACCTACCTACCAGACGTACACACTGACACACATAGCATTTATGTCCATACACTAACATATGTCGGCTCGGAGTATTCACTATTGATATGTATCAAGGTTTCCCTTAACCGACATGGTTCGTATTTGTAGGTGTCGAACTAGGCAGATGCTGGGAATATTACCTGCACATCTTAATACCCACCAAACCGTTCCTGTCAGTATCGCCGTCGGTTCTCAGGCGAGGCCGGGTCAGGCCAGGTTTAGAAAAGAAAAAGAGAGGGAGAGGAAGGAAACCTTCAACCGGTAATAAATCTTAAAAAGTTTACTAGTAAGTACATACATATGTAACAGCATCGAGTCTACCTTATGTAGGTATCAAATGTAGCTAAACTTTACATACTACCTATGTACCTACTTAGTCCTTGGAGAGTCTGAGTCTATTCAGATCGATATGAGATATATACAGATATATACCAGACCTAAGTATAGAACGTACTACCTACCTAGCCAGTCAATATACGCGTATTGATATAAATTGTTGGTAACCTACCTGATAATGGACAAAGTATAGGTAGGTAGTCAGGTATGTACGATAATGTCGTTGTCTCCCATTCCGTGCCTTCGAAGCCGTTCAGCACAGTAGACGACCACCACGTCTGGCCATTGGCTGGACCCTGGGAATGATGGGTGGGTCTTCCGAAATTTTGAAGTTGCAGGGACTCCTTGCACGGCGCATTAGCGTTGCCGGGGATAAGCTTTGATCCCTGCGAGGTTAAAATTTAAGTACCCGATACCTCGATGCAGATAGCGTCTCAGCAGTAAAACCCGTCCTGAGTACTTCTGGCTCTCCACCAGTTTGAGGTATCGGACCCCTGGCGCGGCGCACCTCACAGACCATCTTGCGTCTCTCCAAACCCACCACTTATTTCCCATGCCTGCAACTCGTACTTCTCTTCCCTCCTCCCACTGCCTTCAATTTCACTTGTCACGGCGTCTTCCCTTTGCAGCGCAAGTGTGCTTCCAGACAGTGAAATGCAGCTGGGGAGAGAGACCTCTTGAATCGTCACACTCTCACTTGATCGATTGACCCATCATCACCAACAGCACCGACATCATCATCATCCTCGTCTATCCACTCTGAAGGGGTGCCCTGCTTGGTCTTTTCTTCTCTCCTCTTGGGTCGACAGGGGACCAAGTTTAATCCCTTCTCGAACCTCCTCCTCGCCGCGCCTTTTCCCCTTCACGTTTGGTCCTCCCATTCAACACTCCCCCCTGCCCTTTTTTTCTTTTCTTCTTCTTCCATCTCTTTTGAATTTGTGTTTCCCCTCCCTCTTTCTTCCTTCCTTCCCCTCCCCTGAAGCATCAGCTGCAGCCAGTCTGTAGGTATCGTTTCTTTTCGTTGGTTGGCAACGACAAGCTGCCAATCCAACTCGAAGCAGCCAGTCCGTGTTGCTTGTCTGGTTCTCTATTTCACCTTCACCCATCAGGACAGGTCGCAGGGAGCACCATTGTCTCTGTTCGAGACGAGCGCCGAACTGATCCTACCTCTGGAGTTTGTCACGTCTCTCCGGTAGTTTCACTTCGTCCACTCTGCTGCCATACCTGTGCTTGTTTGCAGCTTTCTTCTATTACTGGAGTAACATTCGCTATTGTAAGAGGGCAGGAATAATACCCGCACAACCACAGACACATCGCCCACCATGGCGCCCTCGCTCAACGCTCATTCATCCTTTACGCGGCCGCGTACTAGTGATCGCGATGGCCGCCCCAGCACCCGCGGCGACAACGGCGATAACAACCTGATCATTCCCAGCAGGACTTCGTCGCTTCACTCGCGCATCACCCAGCCCATCCCCGGTACCCTCAACAGCAAACCTCAGCAGCGAACGCCTAAGACCTTGACCCATGCCTACATGGTCTGTGGTGTCGGACGAGAGCCATCGCAATGGGTGAAGGCTCCCGCACCCACTCAGGGTAAGATTGGACACATGAAGGGTGCCGTTGGCCAATTCTGGCTCCCTGAGATCCTGGGAAGTAGCCCACGACTCGAGCAGGATAACGACATTGCTCGAGCGTTGCACGCTGCTATGAGAGTATGTATAGTCCATTAGTATCTGGCATTGCCTTTTCTTCTTGGTGCTAACCATTGTTGTAGGCTTGTTTTCCCCATGACGTTGAGATTTGCACCGGTCGTAGTCAGCCCCATTGCGTTCACCATGCTTTCGTTCTCCAGCAGGATTCTTCCCATACTCTGTACGGAATTTGTCTTCGTGTGTGGTCGCGGGCGGATGAGAAGAGGGCCGAGACGATCCGAGATCTGAGGAAGCGCACCGAGCCGGATTACTACGACAACCCAGACGAGACTTACTGGATCCCGTACTGCTTGTCTTTCCTTTCGCGATACCCCCTTTACAATCTTCTCGGAGACTACCTTCGAGGTATGTGGATTCATTGGAACAAGGCCACCAACCTGTTCCACGCTGAGGAGGTTTCGCGAATTCTAAGTTTTCCCGCTCCGCGATTGAACGACCTGGTCCGAATTGATATGAAGGATTATGCTCTATGCTACCAGTTCCCTTCGTCGCCGACAGGCTTCCAGAACTTTGCCATGTGGCCTCTCTGGACCTGTTTGTCGGTTCCTAACATTGTTGGTGTCATCGAGGCTGCCATCTCCCCTACCCGACGTATCATTTTTGTCAGTCATTACCCTGCTATGCTTACCACGGCTGCGGAGACTGTTCGGTTCTGTGTTCGTGTCTACGAGTGGAGTGGTCTGTATGTTCCTGTCGTTCATGCTCGACATGCCAAGGAACTTGTCGAAGAGCCTGGTCCGTACATTCTGGGTATTACTGCTGAGTGCCGTTCTCTGTTCACAGCACCCACAGATGCATTGGTGATTGACCTCGACCGAAACTTCGTCTTGACATCGAGCCCTCCTACCGCCTTGAACCCCGGGCAGCGCAACAAGTTTGTGACTCGACTTACTCAGGCTTTGAATGGGGATGTAACTCCATCTGGTGTTCCTCAGCACCTCCGATCGGCTTATGGGGGTGGCAAGCTGGTTCCTGCCGGTCAGATTATCGTCATGCGTGGGGAAGTGGAATCGATCCAGGATCCAGAGTGGTGGAACCAAGATGCGGTGATGGCCGTTATGGATCATGTCTGTGAGAAGATGGTGAGTTTAAATGGTTTGGGCATGCAAAGCCAGTACTGGTTACTAATAAATTTCATAGGGACGCAACTCAGGTTTGAAAGCCGTGTTCGGTGGCTCAGTCAAGAAGCCCTTAATGACAAAGGTTTCTATGAGACATCTGAACGAGATTGTGCGCGAGCGTAACCAATACTCACGCGATGCCATGGAAGCATGGCAGGATTTCATTAACCTTAAGGGCCGCATGGATACCGAGCTCAACAAGGTTACGAAGCGGAATAACTACTTGGTCGAGGAGCTTGAGAGCTGGAAGCAACAGGTATATCTTGAACATATACTGTCAATTAATTTCAGAGTAAACTAACAATATGTCCCACAGTTCCTCAAATTCCAAGCCTTTGCCGAGACGCTCACGAAGGAGACCCAAGATCTTAAGGTCAAGATCGAAACCCACAAGCGCGAGAATCGACGACTTGCTGGTCTTATCGATCAGCAGAAGGATGACAACAGCCGCCTTACCGTCCGTCTTACTGGTACTGAGAAGCAGCGTGATGATGCTCTTGAGGCTCTTGTCCTCCAGCAGGAAATTGCCGAGGAGCTTGAGAGAGAGCGCAAGCGTAACAAGAAGGAACTGGCTGCTCTACAGCATACTAACACTACTATTGTTCGGCAGCGGGATGAGGCTCGCCGTGTTGTCCTTCATCTACGCAGCTTGATTGGTGGCCAATCCCATCATATGGAGCATCTTGCTCAATCTATTACCACCCGCGATGATCTAGCAAGTGAGATTGAAGAGGGTTTTGATGAGGAGGAGGAAGAGAATTTGAGCAGTAAGTTTTGATTCACCTCATTTCCTCTTGTATATGTAGACTGGATGCTAACTTTTTTTGAAGACCGCTCGGGACGTTCTGGCAACAAGCGCCAATCTACGGCCAGCTTCAACGATGTGGCTGATCGTCACCTGAAGGACAAGACTGATGCCATTGCCCACATCATCAGGAACATTGCAGAGCAATGCCAGGCTGCCGTAGAAGGCTTGCAGCTTGCCCAGGACGCTGACCTCGAGTCATCACTCCGATCGTACCGTCGCCAGAGTAACCTCTCCACCTCTCAGAGTGAGGATGGCATGGCCAACTCCGATGTTGGTGATGACAGCATGCTCCACCCTTCGGGACGCACATCTAGCATCCCTCCCACTCCGGATTTGATTCCGAACCGCAGCAGCACTGCCATGTCGATTGCTTCGACCATGACCACGCCCGAGCGCTCGAGCCAGCAATATAATGTCCACAACGACATCCCTACTAAGATTGTCGAGGATGACGAAGATGAGCTGGCCGACCGCAGCGAGAGCGAGGCCCACCCGGAACCTGGTCTCGTCGGCAAGCATGCTAGCCTTGTCCACCGCCCGTCTGGCGCGAGAATCAGCGCCATTGGTCGATGAACGGTTGCCACTTGACGACACGGCATATGTTGTGATGACGATATTTCCTATTCCCCTATTACTACTATAAGCTGATCATCTTTCGTTTCAGGGAGGACGTTTCCCCCTTCATTTTTCGTTTTTACTCTCTGGCACCACTTTGTCTATACCTTTTCCGGTCTCGTTTATACCTGACCTTACCTCACCGGCTTCTTTCCCTTTTCTTTTTCTCTATTTGAGATCCGATCAGCACAAGGCGTTATTTGAGTGGAGGGGCTGCGGAAGGACTTTGTGATGGAATTACCCCTTTTTTTATTTGTGTTACGTCGTCTGATTCCCTTTTTTTTCTTTTTTTTTTCTTTCCTCGTCTTAATTTTTTCTTCTTTCTTCTCCCTTGAGCTTGGAGGAATTGGAGAAGTTCGGGCGAAGGAACCCGAAGGAGGTAGAGATATGTTTGTTGTCAGTTAAGGTGATGCCAAGAAGAAGTCCGGGACTGATCTGAGGAGGGAAATACCTGGCTATACGGGTAGATGAAGGAGAGGAGACATCTGATCCGGCTTCTAGTTAGTCTATTCGTGAAGTGACTACTGAGGAGAATAGGAAAGATAGGTATGTAGGGAGAAATCAAAACTCGCTGAAAATTTAAGTGAAATTTATTCCTTGCCCAAGAGAATAGAATCTCTTTTGTTGCTCGCAAACAGTCAACCGTATCTAAGCTTGTGGACTCGAGTGGTATTTATTAAAGAGAAACCAGACTGCGTGAAATACATATTGGTGTGGGTGTTCGGTCCCTTCTAAAGTCCAATAGGTTCGAAATACCAATAATCTATTCTGTACCTAGGTACGATCACATTGATTAGGAGAAAATGGATGCTGTATCCTTTGCATTGCATCCTGGGACTAGGTAGGATAAAGTAGAGAAAACTCGCATGATAAGTTACTTGCAGCCCGAGATGATAGTACCTATTTCTGTCTACCTAACTATTCCTTACTATGACGACGAGGATACGTGGATAGTCTACACATTGATCACTGTCTCTACCTACACGGAAATTTGCTGAGCAGAACTAATTAGGTAATAATGGCTATAGCTACGGTCGACAACAAGAAACCTCCTACCACCACAACCCCTTAAATAATAGGGGGTCGGAGGCACATATTAACAGAAAAATATCTTGGTTGTGCTGACGTTGACCCGACTCCAGCGGCGGCCCTGCCACCACACCAGCACTAATATCGAAGGCCAATACAGGTGATATAAGATCAAGGCTGGTAGCGGGTCCCAGGTCTCGAAAGTACCGTCCTTCCACAGAAAAATGTGCGTGAGGAACTCGCCACATGTCGTTGAAAATTGGTTAAGCCTCAGACGCCCAGTTGCGAAGCGAGCGACAGGCTGGATGAAAAGCGATACCAAATCGTGGCCTACCCAGTACCGAGCGCGGGCATCAGGTGGCGGCATCACTACATTATGATCAACGTTCTTGATTCTGGACAAAACACCGTCTACATTGCCGTCTTGAGCGCCGTCGATTACGGAGAGGTACGCCTGCACCATGGCCTCCATCTCGGGGCCTCGTTTGGCGAACAGCACCACTGCGGTGTGTGCACGCGGGTTGCACTCTATGGCGTAGATGTTCTTCCTCCACCCGGGCGTCTTGTCTTTACCGTCATCAGATGATTTTCCGTTGTCGATCATGAAGTCGAAGCTCAGATGGCCCGTCATGGTTTCCGGGCTCCGCGAGCGCGCGACGAACCGTGCGGTGAAGTCGAGCATGTCCTGCAGTAGCGGCGAGTCGTGTGGCAATGCCTTGTAGTGCATCAGCAGCTCCGCGCTCGGACACGCCACAAAACACCGCACCTTGCCGCGCACGATGAGCGCGTGCGTGCAGTACTCCTCACCACCAGGCACGAAGCGTTGTAGGATCCACGGGAACTCAGGCGACACTGGCAGGCGTGCCAAGTGCTGTCGCGTCTCTCCCTCCGATGCCAGCGGCAGCAGCGTCATGTCGCCGCGGTTCGCATCATCCACGCCCACCGGCTTGAGGATGAACCTCCCCCTCCCGTCCTGCTTCTCCGACCCTGCAGACGAGAGGATCCCGATAATCTCCTCCCGCGAGCGCACCTCGTGCGTCTCGGGCACAGGGAGTCCCCGCGCCGCGCCCTCACGCATGAACGCATCTTTCTCGTGCAATGCCGCGGTGTCGCGTGCCCCGAACTGCACGCACCGGCACTGAGTGCCCGCCTCGACGGTCTCCTTCGCGCGCGCGTCCTGCGCCGCGCTCGCGACGCCTGAGCACGACACCCAGAGGTCGACATGCTCCGCCTCGACGATGGCGACAAGACGGCGGCCGTAGGCATCGTCATTTGGCGTTGGGGGAGGAAGGCGGTGGAAGGCCGACAGAGCCCGCGAGAAGCGCCCCGGGCACGGGACGAGGGGGTGCGGAGAGCTGTCGGCGCCGATGACGCGGTGCCCTGAGAGGTGAAAGGCGCGGGCTAGCGCGAGGCCCTTGGCCATACCTACGCCGGTTACGAGAATGGTCCGCTGCGAGGAGGGGCGGCGGTTGGGGGCTGTGACGGCTTTGCATTCTAGGAGGAGGTCCGATGATGGAAGAGGTCTGGTTATAGGTTGGGTGCTGAAGAATATGGAAACGAGTGCAACTACAGCTGAGACTGGGAGCAGGAGGAAGCTAAGGAGGACTAGACCGAAGCACTTTGATGTTTCGTGGAGGTATGAGGTTGCCATCGTGTAGGTTGCAAGAAACCACTTGTGTGGTCCACCTGCTCAGACTCGGAGACGAACCTTCTTAGGCTGGCTATATGTCCCTCCTAGGGTGTGAAAGCAGGAAGAGTGAGTATTGAATACTAGTTAGAACTGCAAAGCTTCGCAGGCATCATCATTCTGACATCGATGTTGGGATCGTCCCTATTTATGGTGGGGAGTTTCCCAGCAATAGACGATATGCAATAAGACGCATTCCGTAGCCATGGTTGGTGTAGTCCGTTCACCTGAATTCATCATCTAATGCAACAGCTCTAGGAACACATCTAAGACGTCACCATATACGGGATCCCTTTGATCATACAAGACAAGGTGGATCATTGCATGAGCTCTTTATCCCTAGCTCTCGGGGACCTTGCCTGGTCAACAATAGCTGAGTACGTGAAACAATTTAAATGCGGCCATGGTTGAGAACTTGGTCTATAATTATCCTGATATGCCCAAGTATGCTTGTTCTAATGTGCTATAAGTTATATTGGAGGTTTCGAGTGTCAACAGGAGCCTATAAAGTTGACCTGCTAGTTGGGAAGATAAATGCCGAAATCCCAAATTTACTTTTGCGTTTATTCCTCTGGTTACCAGAATCTATATATGATATGAGCTATTCTAGTGGAGATCTATGAGTATAGTATAGCATGCCAGTGAAGTGATCTACTTCAATCTTGGAAGGCTTTATGCCTGTGCCTTGATGCCATCTGTATGGCTCTTAGCTGCACCCTTGGGCATGTCAGCGCCGTTGACAGTGATATGGCCGTTAAATGCTGCCTTGGCCTTTTCAATCAAACTGCCATTGCCCATCAGGCCACTGCTGGTGTTGTGAGCTTGCTTCGTAGCCATCTCCACACCCAAGTTCTCCGTCTCGAGGTCGGTATAGCCAGTGTCACTGCTGTCAACGTACGCCTCAATACCAGCACCTTCTCGGGGGTATGCCTTGGCGATTTCCTTGTGTCTCTGCAGGGTATCTTTAAGCTCCTGTGCCGTCGCATCGTTAACGAAAGCACATGTTCCGAGGGGGTTGGGCACAGCTAGCCGCAAAAGCCCGTCTCGGGTCTTCAGGATAGCAGCAGTGCCCTTTTCGAGCACGTCTTCGTCAAACTGTGGGTGGTCTATCGAGAGACCGGCTCTCGAGAAGAGGTTGAGGAGTCGACGGTGCTCGTCGTTAGTGAGGAGGCCGCGCTTGTTCGCAAGTGTGGCCGAATAGGCCATGTCGATGGAGATGGCATGTCCATGGCGCAGGGGGGTTTCGGGGATCAGCTCATGCAGAGGAGACCAACTACATAGCCAATGTCAGTAAGGACATAATCAATTACTCCGCTGGGACAGTTTAGTGAACTTACGTATGACCATAGGCAATAACTCGGTCCAGCCCAATCTCATGGAGATTCGGCGACTCCAACTTCAGCATTTCGTGGATAGCTTCACGATTGATCTGGAATAACATTCAGTAATGTAAACGAAATTGACACAATGCGACTTTAGGAGAGACAACTCACGACATCGGCTGCCTTGCGGACCTCGGCAGGCGCCTCGTCGGCACGACCGAACTTGGTCTCGATTAGCTGCTCGCAGAAGGTATCGAGGAGGTTGAAGACCTGCAGGTGGGAGCAGGATGAGATCTTGATAAGCTCGGCGAAGCCGTTGCGTACCTGCGCCACCGGAAGGGTACGGAGGAACGTGAAGTCGAGGAAGGTGTGTAGGGGTGCGTGGTATGCACCGAGGCGGTTCTTGTACCGCCCGTAGTTGACGGCGACCTTGATACTGACACTCGCGTCGATGAGGCCGATGACGGTGGTGGGAATACGAATGAAGTTGGTGTTGCGACGGTAAGCCGCACAGGCAAACCTGTAAGTCACATATCAGATCACCCTGCCATGAGCTTCAACTAGTAGTCAGGATACTTACCCGGCAACGTCCGTTACAAGTCCTCCGCCAACAACTAGCACAGGCTCCTAGACATTGTGTAAGCGTCCACACCTTTATAATGTTAGAGGTGAACTAAAATTTAGTGGTCACCTTTCGAATGATGCCGAACTCAGTCATGGAGTCGGCAATGCTGAGAAACGTGTCGACGGTCTTTGCTTTCTCCCCAATTGATGTCTGGTGAACTTTGAGCTCAAGGTTGTAATGCTTGAAGTAACTCTCCATCTTTGGGCCGTAAATGCCGTAAACATTCTTGTCTGTCACGGCTAGAACCCGACCCCATTGCTTGTAGCAATCTGCAAGCTGCGGATTGGCAGTGTCAAAGACACCATCAATGAAGGTAAAATCATACTCGATCTTCTCGTATCCTTCTACGTGGAAGCCCTGCTGAGTTTCACTGACTGTTGCTTTGAGGTCCGACATGTTGAACTGTGTTGTTGAGAACAAGCCAACTAGGTTAGAGGATGGGAGTCTATGGTGTAAAATTCCAAGAACACGAGCTGGACGACTGTATGAAGACCTGGGTTGGGGAGATATCTTTTTGACCATGTAATAGCCAGGTTGAAGTAGTCTCAGAAACGTATTGTAGCTGACCGCTTTGTAAATATCAATTCGTCATGACTTCTGCATGATTATCCCTGAGATGCTTTGTCCTATATCGAAAGCGTCAATGAATACAGCTTCCGGAGCTATGTCCAACCTGTATTTTTACTTGAATGCATTCTAATTTTATGCCAAGTCAGTCTAGACTTCATAGTGGTCCCTGAATCGCCATGAGGACGCATGCAAGATCGAGTCCTATCATACATTGCAGGTCAAGTTACTGGTATACCATTTCAACGATTTGGCAAATGCATATGGGGCAATCAGCATGTCTAGAACACTGAATGAGCCATGCATAGAGGTAAACATGGGACTTCTAATTCCCATCATTGGCACATGGCAGTCATTGATTGGTTAGTTAGCAGTACAAACACGATATCCCGGTGCTAATGAGGTACAGGAATCATAGATCTCGGGGGCTGTGAGACAAAATCGTAGCTAAGTTGACGCTTGCATATCGGATTTTGAGAATCCCAGGTAGACATCCATGATTGATGTCAGGAGCTATGTAGCTACAGCTAGCTAAGACACATCTAACAAAGCGGTGTGGGCTATATAGCAGTGTTGCAAGCTTTCTTTCATGGTCTTTCAAGGCGCGAGTCTCTCATACAGTACATAAACAGCAACACTGTGATATCTAGCATACTCTGCACGCGCTCGAGATCTGTCATTTGTCGCGAATTCACGTGAAGCTGCCTTCGTTTTAGCGTCGTCAGATGGAGTAAAATGGCGTTCTAGCTGCATCGCGATTTTCTTTCTGCATTTGTCAAGTCTTTCCTAAATGAGTAGAAATCGCCTATCCTGTAGTCTATAGGGGTGGAGCACTCGGCCCTTCGGTTTCTATCCAACTCGTCTTATTCGGGGGTTAATAGTCACATTACCCATAACATTCATAGACATCCGAATCATCCACATCTTGCTTCTTCCAACCCCGCTACAGCATCACACTATCTCAACATCATGGCTGAAAAACCATCACCGGATTTCAAGGGCGAGGCCTATCAGCCTAAAAGCGAGGTCTTTGTAAGTAGGACTATAATCAATCTCAGTCGCCGTCATGTTGTGTCGTTAGACTTACTAAATGCTTCATAGTTCGACGATGGAAGAGAAATTGCACTTCTGCACTACATCTACGGTCGTGCCGACCTAGAAGAACTCCGTGGCAATCCCCAGAAGATTCTTAAAGCTATTGATGAGTACGGAAGGACTCAGAAGTATCTAATGAACGTTGGCGAATACAAGTCCAAGATCGTCGTTGAGCTCATCAAGCAAGAGAAGCCGGCAATTATGGTCGAGCTAGGTGGCTATGTTGGGTATTCGGCCATTGCGTTTGCTTCTGCCTTGAAAGATGCTGGCGGCAAGAAATACTACAGCCTGGAGAAGAATCCCGAATTCGGGGCTGTCGTATCAGTCCTCACCGAGTTAGCCGGGCTAAGTGATATCGTAAAAGTCGTCATTGGCACGAGCTCCGATTCATTAAGGCGTCTGCACAAGGATGGGACGCTAAAGCATATTGACCTGCTCTTCCTCGATCACTACAAGCCCGCGTACACGAGCGATCTGAAGCTGTGCGAGGAGCTGGGCTTGGTTGGACCAGGATCGGTTTATGCAGCAGACAACGGTAAGTTTGTTGTCGATCTGTCTCGTAGGCCTGTTCTAAGATGATTTTTGCAGTGATCATACCCGGCAACCCGAAGTATCTTGAATACGTGAGGAGTACTGTCGAGCAGAAGCTCGAGATGTTTTCAAGCACCAGTGAACCTGGCCCGAAGGGTAACCCTAAGCTAGTGTACGAGAGCAAGCTTTTCGAAGGCTGGGAGCCCAGTGGTGTGCCTGTAAGTTCATCATACACCTCTCTCGTCATGTTTCCGCATTAACCATACCACAGGATGGCGTGGAGGTTACAAGGTGTACAGGCGTACAGAAATGAAACAAATTCGGGAAGCAAAGCTAGAAAGGAAATATATCTTCATTTCCAACTACTGAAACTGCCAATATCGCTCGGTTTGTGGGAGCTATTTAGAATATTGTAGGCGTTTGTCACTAGAATGATCGGGACCTAACTTCGAGACAAGACAACACCTGCTGGATTGACATGAGAAATGGTTCCGTACCAGACCACTCTACACACTACACCCCTTTCTCGCACGTAAACTTATCAAGCGGCTTTTTAGCATCCACAAGCAATTTCTTATAAGCCTAGCATTATAGTGGTTTATGTCATGCATTCCTACGTATGAAGTTTGAGTCATCCATCGCCGTCTAGCTAGCTATATCCCCAATGTGTTCTTCGATGAGAACATTTTCCCGACTTCCTAACACACAGCGAGAATATAAATCAATGATCATCACACTGGGTCCACCATCGTGGTGAATATAGCACATCATGACTTCAAGCCACCCGAAGAATACGGGCCAGATATGTTTGTACAGCGCCTTCGAAAAGACTCAGCAAGGCTTTTAGCCTACCGTAGCGCATATGCAGAAGAAGCAAGTATGGACTATCTTCTCCTTGCATGCCCCCTTACACAATTATGCGCCTTGCGTGAAATGAAAACTTGCAGGCTATATGGTCGGAAAGAAATATGACTATACGCCTATGCACCATGCCAGTAAGGAGATATGTAGTGCCTTATCAAGTGCCCCGGACACGCAGTGGAAACCCGTCTTATTGCTCATGTGATGAAGCCTCCCAAGACATAGGCTCCGATCCATAGAAAGCGGTGAGGTTCTGTATCGAGTCGGGAGGTAGGTATTCAGGGTCGGGGTTATGCCTCTTCTCCATGAAGTAGTAAAGTAACTATAGCTTACACTACTGCATCTACGAGTCAAAAGACGCCAGCTTTCATTTATCATGGGAGCCGTGACATACAATGATAGCGTCATAGTCTGAAGTTCTAGGTAGGTAGCTATAAATAGACCCCGAAAACAACTTTACAGCAACGTTATGCACACAGGATGGTAATATAGTAGGGCACGCATGACTAACCTAGTTAGGGGAGCATGCCAGCAACAGGTAGGAGGCAAGAAATACAACAATCATGGCATGTTGATCTAGGGTTCTTGCTCGGCTAAGCAAAGCAATGACTTCGTTTACGAAAGAAACACATTGCTAGATTTGGTAGGATAGGATTTGGTCCCCGGTCTAGGAACTGTTGGTGGCATCGTGCAGCCCGCCACCACCATGATACATAAGCGACATTCAGGGTTCTAGGACCAACAGCTGACAGTTCGCCAAATTAGACGCAAATACTACTACTATGTACATGAAAAAAAAAGCAACCATAGGGGGTATCTATTAAGCGCTCTAAAAACAGCCAAGAAGCGTTGGTGAAACAGCATACGTGCGAGGACGGGTGGATATTAGGAGGAAGAGGGATGGAGAAGGAGGGTTAAGGCCTTGGTCAGGGCCGGCCTTGGTCGACCAAAGGCCAAAAGTGATTCCAGAGTCCACACACGTCTGTAGCAACTCCTGCCACAATTCATAACCCGTAATTCATCACATACCAGACACTCGGTACCTAGTAACCTCATTACCTTAACCTAATCCCTTCCCAGCGACCCGACTCTCGGCCCCCTGTCTCCCTCCCTTCATAGCAGCAGCAGCAGCAGCACCCCTCGGAGCCACCCACCAAGACCGCGGGAAGCTCATCCCCCACTTCGTCATCAAGGCCCCAAGCTCGTCCCTCCGCCCGGGCACCACGTTGACGAAGATGCGGTCCCCCTCGCCCATGCGCGGTTCCGAGTGTACGGCGCCCGCGTCCTGGCCGATGCGGAAGAAGGCGCACTTGCCCGGGCCTGCCTGAACGCGCCCCAGGGGCGCCAGCTGCCCCGCGAGCCGCTCGCGCACCGCGTCCGCCGCCGCGGCGCACCCCACGCACCGGATCGACGTGCAGGCGTGGTCCGCGGCGGGGGCGAGGGCGCGGCGCGTGGCCCGCTGCATGGCCCGCGCGCGCGCCTGGTACACCGCCGGGATGAACAGCGTCGGCGGGCCCAGGAGCGTCGTGCAGATCTTCCAGTCGGTCTGCAGGTCCAGGTCTAGCGGCTGCTGCTGCTGCTGCTTTTTCCTCCGCGGCCGCGGCGACGGCGGCTGCGGCATGGCGCGGAACCCCCCACTGCTGCTGCTGCTGAAGAATAGCTCGTCGGTGTGCCAGCGCGGCCGGTCGAATTCGCGCGTCGCCTTGGTCGCGCGGATGGTCACCCAGTAGTGGTCCAGCCCGCGGCTGCGGATGAACTCGTTCGCGAAGGCGAGGAAGGGTAGGAGGAGGGGCAGCAGCGAGCTCGACAGCGCCGACGCGGCCCACTCGTGCAGGTTGTCTGGGAGGTCGGCCGCCGCGCCCGAGAGCAGCGGCCCGCAGTAGCTCCAGAAGGCGTCGTGCTTGACGACTATGGTACCGTCGTCGGCGTCGTCGCTGCTGGGTTTATCATCGGGGGGTTGGTAATCGAGAAATTCGAAGCTCTCGTTTATGGAAATGTGATTGGTTATGATTTTCTTTTTCATTTTGATTATTTTTACTCTTCCTTTTTTTTTCTTTCGTATTCTTCGCGCGGATGGTCGTGCCCCTCTCCCCTTTCTCCGGCTTTTACTCAGTGTGAGATGATCGTCGCCGGGGAGGGAACTTGGTTGACTTGTCTTGTCTTAGCCAGGGGGTCTGATCCTACCGAATGGTAACACGGCCGATTGGAAGGAGGAACAAAATAAAAAGATAAGCACAAGTTCTCGACTCTCCCTCTATTCCTCTCTATTCCTCTCTAGCACAAACGCCTTTCTTGCGTAGACGGGTGTGTCCCATCGACTGCTGATGAAGGATGGGGGAAACGGTACTTATTAATGTCTATTGGCTGTCTGTAGGCGAATGTGGAATAACGGTTCCTGGCTGCCTGGAGGTTGGTGGGAACAGGCTGGCTGATCTATGAGCTGAGGCTAGATCGTGAACTAAGCTGCTTGGCAACGTCAGCGTCGTTTCGGGGTCCGTCATTGGCACTCTCCCCCTCTAAGAAGAAAAGAAGAAAGAAAAACACCCCATGTTGACTTGGCTTTGGGCGCGAGAGGAGACGGGGGAGAATCCCTCCTGACCTTGATTTTCTGTATTCACCGAAAAGACCCTCACATATCTTGACAACCGGGGAGACAGAGTCGTAGGATTTCGTAGGGGCCGTTTTGAGATTTTCCTCTGCCTACCTACTTACTGTCGATAGGATTAGATAATTGTAACCCCTCCGTGTTGTTGGTTCTAGATAATATTATCTCTGTTCAAGAAAACCCCATTTTCGTCGCTGCAGAATGGCAGTGAGGGCTGCTTATTCCCGGCGTCTCGCGCCTGTGCCGCACGGAAGTAGTTTTAGTATTATCTGGAAGAGCCCAACTGCCCTCTTCGCGCTTCGGGGGGTAGGTATGTGGATATGGGAAATGGGGCTCGGTGGCGCGTCTGGGGCTGCTGGCTGGACTGGTCGAAATGGGCTGATTATATCACAAATCTTCAGTTCCATTTGTGACGTGCATTTGCTGGTTGCGTTACGCCCAGTTTCGTGATCTCCATCGGGATGGTCTTGGTAACCACTCTACCAGGGCGGTAATCAATCACCTGGTGCTTTCGATGGTAGGAGACTAGGACTGCGTAGGGATTATAGGAAAACTGATGTTTAGGGAAAACTGCTGGCCACATCGCAGTGGCTAGTTTTTCTACTCTATTAGAACACCTGATCCTTTAAGCACGCTCACTAGCCAACCACTTCGGTCCTCGTCTTTCCGAAGAGGGAATAGGTCCCTTGTTACGATTTACGATTTACCATTATGATCACACCTTGTGGCGAGTATTAGGATAGGATTCGGGGAACCCCCGAAACCAACTCGAGGCTGGCATGTGTAGTTGGGAATGGATTCACCACGGGTGTCCAGTTCTCGGAAAGCCCTTACCCGACCAGCACCTTCAACGTTTACACCGGAATTATTTGGTTGCAGATTATGCATTATCGTATTATTTCGTTCTACGGAAACCACAAGACGTTGGCAGCCGATTTGATATTATTCAGACATGTTCCATGAGAGTGCCGCCGATCC
The DNA here is from genome assembly GCA_022544895.1 of Biscogniauxia sp. FL1348. Classification (NCBI taxonomy): domain Eukaryota; kingdom Fungi; phylum Ascomycota; class Sordariomycetes; order Xylariales; family Xylariaceae; genus Biscogniauxia; species Biscogniauxia sp. FL1348. The sequence continues at coordinate 99,385 of JAJNNV010000079.1, read as the reverse complement.
ATGCTGTAGAAGCAATTAGTACTAAGCATTGAATACCAGATCTCTGCAAGACACTTACCCGCCTAGTTCCGCAACCCCCATTCTTCATCCATCGAACCTTGAGATGATGCCTTCCTAAGGCAGAGAAATCTGCGATCGGAGAATATTAGAGTACATCCCACGGGATACAGGAGGTAGGATGGTTGCTTTTGGGCTTGGTACCGTTTAGGAGAAGCATAGACTAGGAATGCGGCATCTTCCAGCCCTGATCTTCATTGTTTCTTCAGACCCTTCTTCAAAAGACCGGCAATGCCAGAGCCAACACCTTTGAAGAATTTGCGAATGGTGGTTAATTGTAGGCGATGCTTCTTTTTATTCTCTTCAGGACCAGACGCGCGTTCGAGTTGAGCGGGAAGCTCATAGGTGATGGTTCGAAGCGAAGGGGTCTGCAACTCTCCCATGAAAATTCTCGCATTGGTGCGAAATCTCTGGGCTCGTTGGATGTGGTCAGAGTTGTTGTCGTCCTCCGAACTCCAATCGTACATTGGTGGGCCAGTTGACATAATCTCATTCATGCCGTGACTGTAGTTATCCTCAATAGAGTATGGGGGAGGTGGGGAGATGTTCGCCATGATGGATATTGTCACGAGAGGTTTTGCTTTTGTGTTGAACTAGTCTGCAGGATCTTGGTTGGAATGAACAGAGCTTGAGATTGATCGAAAATCGTTGTTCTCTTCGTCGCTGGAGAGGACAGACAAGTAGAGGTGTGAAGATTGAAGGTAGTTGGCCGAATGAATTACCTTGGTGGGTTGAGCGCAAGGTGGAAGGGAATAAATGTTTGCTGTATCCAGAACAGCTTGTGAATCTTAGCGACTGTGCATCTCTCTCGTTGTCGGGCAACGCGTTGCCCAAGTTCACCAATGCATTTGCATCCCGTTGGGTTTCCAGCTCAGTCACCTGGGCATCTACTACATCCGCCTGCCACGGTCCTTCCTCCAAGAGGAGGCATGAATACCATTTTGAACTACCATTCTTCGCCTAATAGGTAGGTACTCCTAATGCATCTGGGTTGGTCAATACCAGTTGTGACCAAACCGCCATGCTTCAACCGTTGTTTTTCGACATCTTGGTTGCGGTTCTGTCCTATTATTTGGTCAGCTTCCAAGCTTTGAATCGATTCAGAGACAGACAAGGAGATATTCACCTCGCAGAGCATTGGCCATTGTGGCCGTACCTTCTTTTTCTTTTGGCAGTTTGCACCTTTCGGTTTGCCCCTTATTTTAAAAGGGTTCTTTCTGACCTGCTGGATACCAAGGCTAACCCAAGTGTAGAACAGACATCTTTCTTTTCGTTGCGATTCCTGTACCGACTATTCTATACCTACTCCTTTGCTGAGCTTGCAAAGGACTCCTTTCTCCCCATATCTGATTATAACCTGTGGTAGTACCATGCAGTGGTCTAGTTGCTACAAAAGAACCATAACTTTCTGGGTCAAGAGGGCCGACCCCTCTCGCGATATTGGAAAAAAAAAAAAAAACTCAGGAGCTATTACAAGAACAACGAAGAGCTGTCGCGAGGAGCTGATGCCCGTGGCTTGCTCTAGCAGCGGCGTAGTCAACGAGCACTACGTAAGCGCCGGCCCCCACATCACTGGCGGCCGTTTCGATAGCCAGTGGTAAGGCTTGTTTCCAGTCGGCATATTGCTAGTGGCGTTGGAGGCGTTGATAGGCGCCGAAAAGTAAACGACCAGTTTTCTATCTTCATCCTAAAGGGCCATGCATATAGCCTGTTCGGGAATGCTAAGAGAGGCTGAAGGATGAACGAAAAAGAGTGTCGAACGTCGAACTGCTGATACGTCCCCTCCATCCTGTCCGTCAGTTGTCATGAAACACCGTCTTGGGTAATTCCTCTGGTTGGGTAACAAGATCGGTAGTCTAGAATCGTCAGATCAAAGCAACCGCCGGAGAGGGTCCCCATTTAGCGAAATTATGAGATACTTCACTAGTAGAAGCACATCATTCTCCATATACGGCTTAAAGGCAAATGTTGCTCTGTCTTATAGTGAATGCTATTTGGGAAGTATTACCTATATATATGCGTGTGAATACACGACTGCCTCGGTGCGATGAAATTTCCAGACTAATAGGTATTTTGAAAAAAGAATGTTTGGGAAGGGGGTTGCCGCCGCCTCTCAAGATTGCCAAACCTTTGACTTCTCCACCTTGACTTGTTGATCTTCGGTATCGTTTACCTAGCCACAGCTTCGATGGGCTAGGTAGGTACTTAGGTACCTTGTCCTTGACGTGGAATCGAAAGCGAAGCTCCAAGCAATATCCGAATGTGGATATGGTTAGCGATAGCTACCTAGTTGTAGGTATATAGATAGGTAATGCAGAATGATAGACACACTACCTACCTACCTACCTACTTATCTTCATCTTCATGTATCGACAGCCCTATGTAATGCCGAGAACGATCGGCGAAGAGAAAACCCAGCGTCGCGTACCCTCCTGGAGCGTAAAGCGGCTCCCGAAGCCAGACAAACGATGGAAGGGGAGGGGGGATATCCACCGACAAGGGTGTTTTCCATATTTTTATACCCAGGTAGGTAGGTGCCAAGTAGATCAAGCGCTTCGCAGCGCGGCTAGTTTTCATGACCTTTTTAAAAGGACCACTGCAGCCAATCTGCTACAAAAATACCAAGGCGAACTTTGCATCAGAACTGCTTTCCGGTATCCGATTCTGCGGGGCGAGGAAACACCGACAGTCAGGTTCGTAGGTAATAATAAGGAGTACCTTACCTTAGGTACCGGTAGGTAGGTAGGTAGATGTAGATAGGTAAAACTTCCATGCCCTGGAGAGAAAAAAAGTCCAGGGCGAAGCTGAAGCCAGGGCCATCTTTATGCTACCTATTCACTACTTATCTCCGTGCAGGCTATCCATGCCAGTAAATCCGGAGTGACTAATAATGCTGTTGTTTTGACCAAGAGGATTGGGTATTTGTTATTGTTACCTACTTTAGGTAGTCGTGAAGAAAACAAATAAAAAGGGGGGAAACCCTGTGCATAAAATACCTACCTACCTACCTACATATGAATCCATCCTATGTATGGAGTTATGTTACCCATCTTAACACAACACAGTATACTAACCTAGGTACCTAGGTAGGCTATGTAGGTAGAACAGTTTGTTGGTCAGAGTTAGGAAGTCCACACAGACAACATGTGTAAAGCATCTCCGAGATCTGCACCATCTTCGGCACATGGTGTGATGTAGCATACCTAGGTATGTGGTAGGTAGTAGGTAATTAATTACCTAGTCTGTTAGTCAGGTGAATGTGTGCTTATTAGTGTAGGTACAACAAACTAGGGATGCATACGGGGCATACCAACTGAAGGGAATTGATCGTCTTGATGCATCACCACCATACTAAACATGTTAAGGGGAGACCCGATATTCTATCAAGAGGATAATTAAGCGCATAAAACTTTCGCATACATACTGTGTCAGTGTCAGTGTGTGTATACCTACCTACCTATTGACCTACCTACTCCTTTCAATTGCTGATGGATTTGACGTCACCGTCGTCAGTCACCATCAGTCACCGTCAGTCACCGGCAGTCACCACCGCTTGTTTGTACACTACAGCACAGTAGGGTTGCATTGGGGGATAATACACTACCTACCTACACTAGGTAACCTAGGCACATAATATGGCTGGCTGGCTGACTGGTGGTTGATGACTTGCAATGGGTTATTAAAACTGGCCAATTCCCTCGTTCGCCTCCTTTCACCAGATCATGCAGGAGAGAACCTAGAGTACTTATGTGTAACAAGCACTTGGAATCCAGTTCGTGTGGTAGGTAGATGTCAGTCTATGTGGGTGTTTAAAAAAAGCCATGGCTGCGGTCGAGCTGACGGCGCCAGGGCGCATCGATATTGCGCATTATCAAGCCCCTTATATGTAACATGTCGATATACAAGACTACGATTACATTACCTATACTCTTCTTACCTACACTATAATGTCTCGGCTACCTACCTATATGTAGGTAGGGAATAACAAAGTGACAATTTTAGGACACCCACTCTAGGTACTAGAAATCTATAGCAAGTGATAGCGAGTCTCTCTCTCTCTCTCTCTCTCTCTCTGTGTGTGTGTGTGTGTGTGTGTGTGTGTGTGACTGAAAAAAAAAAAGAGTCTCGTACGGGTATCTTTCTCTCTCTCTTTGATTTTCAATTTCCAATTTCCTGAGCACATGGGGGTGGCCAGCTCTAGTGAGTGCTGTGCCGCTGGGAAAAGGTTGTCTCCCTCTGTGGACATCAATGCATCGGCGGCCATTCTGGGCTAATTGTCGCTTATTTTATACTATCAGCCTTGGCCCGTGGGCTAGTCAAGGGGGGAAGTGCCGCAGTTTGGAGTGTTGATTGGACGGGCCACCGGTGAAGCCAATCTTTGCCACGATAGAGAGGCTACTGTAAACAACGGACCAGGTTTAGTGGACAGGGTTGTCGACAAGGGTCGCTTTTTAATGAGACGAATCGACGAGAAGCGACGGGTTTAAACCCGCTCATATGTCCTGCCTCCGCCTCTGAGGCCGTGAGAAGGACCCAGGCAGAGCGCCAAGACGGCACAGTGAGAGTCTTCCAGTCGCCGGGCGAGCTTTCGAAGGATTCGACTGTAGGGTTACATTGAGGATCCTCTGTATCACCTTAGTGCCTGTCGCGACACATGGGACGGCCCCGACAGTGCCTGGATAGAATGGCTGGGGGCCCAGCTGTGCGTTGTTGGGTAATGGGGAGGGGAGGGGATGGGATGAGATGGGAAAGGAAGGAAGGAAAACTAGATCTACTGTACTGGTGGCTCATAAAATCAGATTCTCTCTCAAACTCTGCCGATCCCTCTTGAAATCTTCTTTTGCCTGCTTTTGGACAAACCATGCGTTGACTCACGATACAACGCTTTCCCCTCCTGAGCCGAATCGAACATTGCCGTCTCCTCCCAACAGCATCAGACCCGGCGTCCCGGCGGCTGAATGTATAATAGAGGACGCCATGCAGGAACCCACGTCGTATAGCACCCTCGAGGTTGGTGCTCCCGACCCGGAATTTCACCAGAAGGAAGTCGTAGCGTACCCAGATCATAGCTATCCCCAAGCTGTACCGGTCGAACAGCAGCCGGCGGGTGGCTCGACGACGTATAGCTCGGAATCGGGGAAGGAGGTAGTTTACGTGCCCGACCACGGTTATTACAAGCCCGACGGCAGTCCATATTCACAGAATGCCGGCTACGTGGGAGCATACGACCCGCGGGCGCTCAGCGCCGCCGGATCGCCTCACCCTTACGCAGCAGTACCGGCACCCGGCCTGAGCCCGATGAGTGGTGCGCCCACGGAGCAGGGCGACCAGCACTCGCAGTATGGCCAGAACGGAGTGCCGAACGAGAAGACACCGAAAGCGACGATATGCGGGCTCCCTAAACGAACTTTCTACATAGTATTAGCAATCGTCATAATAGTGGTTGCGGCGGCGGTAGCGGGCGGCGTCGCGGGCGGGTTGGCAGCGAACCGCAGCGATGACAGCTCATCGTCAGCATCGTCCTCATCGTCGTCTGGTGGGACGACGGACGACGAACAAAATATTCTCACTAACTCGAAATTGACGGCGACGAATTGGACGGACTCGGACGGCACCGTGTACCGGACCATCTTCTTCCAGGATGCATACGCCTCGATTATCGCGAGGCGGTGGGACTCGAGGGGCAATTCGTGGACTACCGATAACCTGACCGACATGTATATCGCCACGACTAGGCCGATTGACTCCGCCGCGGGAACGCCCCTGGCGAGTGCGTCCATCGACATATCCAGCGACAGCCGGTACGAGACGCATCTCTGGTTCCTTACCGACAACAACATCATACGCTCCATGGCGGCCACGGACGCTCTGAATGCGCCCTCGACATGGACGAACGACACTCTCGACGAGGCGGTGCTGGAGACGTGGCCCGGAGGCCAGTTGGCGGCGATGTGGCAGCGATGCTGGGCCGACGACTGCGACGGCGCTTGGATCGTGGCCTATCAGCGGCCCGAGGGCGCCATCAAGACGGCAAACTCGACCACATGGGCGACCGCCACGGTGGCTGTCGAATCGTCGAACGTGGCCGCCAATTCGTCCCTGGCCATCATTCCCCAGCTGAACGGGGCCCGTCTCGACCGCGTCGAACTTATCTCCGAGGACGTGAGCTCGTCCTCGACGGGTGTCATGGGCGTCACTACGTACAACGATACCTGGACCGGATCTGACGATAGAGGTACGTGATAACTACTTAATCCCCGCGCAGCTGTCTTATTATCAGATAGCTAGGTATCTATGCATGCACGGAGAAAGAAGTCCTTAGCTAACGAGAGATATAAAACCAGTGACCGAGCTCCTCACGGGAATCCCGCAGCCTAGCACACGGCAGCAGTTCGCAGTGACTAAATGGGACAGCTGGAATCAGGCGCTGTACCTGGCACTGCTGGAGAACGGCACAATCTCGGGCACGCACTGGGACGGCAGCCAGATGAACACGCTCTCGAGCATCGAGTTCAACCAGGGGCCCGACGTCAATTTCACTGCCATCGCCATGACCACCGACGCCATGTTCTACGGCATCTCCAACGACGAGATACTCGAGTTCTCCGTCGACCAGACCAACCCTTCCACACTCAATTACGTCAGCACCGTATACCCCTGATTCTTTTCTTTTCTATAACGTCGATCTATTTATTTTTATGTTTCGAGAACGAGAGACAGAGAGAGAGTAATGAAAGCCATGCACGTTCAACTACGTAGTCGGTCCTCACAGGCGAGGGCATTGATCCGGAGACGAAGTGGAAAGAAATGTAGGGAAGGCGGAGACCGGACCGTTCCCCGGAATTTGGATAAGGGTTGGAACTGGGTTTTCATTCTGTTTTTTCTTCTTAGGGAAATGGAAGAGCGAAAGAAGAGGGGAAAAACATTGGAGTTGATGGACAGTATATCATACAATTCACATCGCGTCAGCGTCACGTCGCGAGAAACCGACCCGAACTGTTTATGGAATGGGAAGGGGAAAGGGGGGATACAGAAGTTATTTCCCTCTGAATTCCACACTTTTTCTTCTTCTTCTATTTATTCTTCTTATTGTCCCTATTCACGTGGATTTCATTGTATATGTGTATGTGTAAGAAAACCAAGCAAGCAAGGCAAGCGTGGGCAACCGGTGGTTGGTGGTGGTCGTGATGGTGATCAGCAGGTAACGATATCTGGGATAAACCCTCCCCCCTTTGTTTTTGGCATGAGGAATTTACGGACCCCTTATCATATAGCACAACGTTGGATTCAGAAAGATATATAAATTTCAAAAAGAGTACAGGGGTAGTGTTACCTAACGTTCAAGATATGCTTCTGTCATAGCCATGCTAAATTGCAAAAGGGGTTTCTTTATACTTATTTTCACTCGACCCGTCGACTACTCCCTCTCCTAGGTTAACTACTAGTTAGGTTTTGCCAGAAGATCTGTATGTATCGAGGCCCTGCTGCTTAGTAACGACCCCCTAGCTTCCAGAGGCGAAAGAAACATGAGTAAACTACCACCGCCCCCTTTTAATGAATGAATAAAGTTCTGATGAGCATTTAGGACTCGGTACATGCCTATAGAGAGAGAGAGAGAGAGAGAGAGAGGGGGGGCATGGCAGTGTCTCGTGTCATGTTGTTTTTATTACATACTCCCGTGCAGCACGTCGGTCGATAATACGACACGTAGGAGCCCACTCACCTACCTACCTATTTCCCGGACCACAACAAGGTAGAAATCTCACGTCATATTGCACTTCTCTTTCCGGCCCTTCCCCTGGCTTTTCATCTCTCCTCCATCTAGCCCAGACTAACAGATCCCAAGGACCGGGGACAGATGCATGTTGCTGCTGCAGCGCGGCGGCGGCGGTCGCGTCGTTCTCATTGGCTTGCAATTATTGGATGGTTTTACGGCGCGGAGCGAAACAATCATATTATAATAACCACGCTTTGAACCTCATTTTTGCTGTGCCCGTTTTCATTCATTTGCCTTTTTTATAGCTGTTATCATTTACCAGATGGAAAGCATTCGACGAGGAGATATGCGAGTGTGAAGCTCTCGATTCCTTATCATTACCTAACATAAACCAGCTGTTTTTTTTTACTGCTATCGAGGACGGCCATCCGTCGTTGGAGAATGTATTTGCGCAAACAGTCATCCGAGTATATGCTTCCATATAACCGGCCGCCTCTTACCCTCAAATGATGCATGTTCGAATGCTCTTAAAAAAGGAAAAAAAAAAAGATTTAGAGAGAGAGAGGGAGTATGCGATACCTTATAGCCCTCTGCGGACTTGATATGCACATTGGGTATAGAAAGGAGAGCTGAAGCCACATCGAAATCGTCCTTACAGTAGGTTAGGGGTGGTCGTTCCCCGCGACTCAACGGGTTGAGGCCTTTTATGGCTTAAGAGGCATTGGACGTATGGCATCTGTCTCTGTGGCTGTGTAGGTAGATATATACTAATATAGATATAACCCAACTTCATGCACCTATCAATATGTATCAATGTATACAATTTATGCCTACTGTGTACCTGCCTACTACCTACCTTAGGTAGTATGTATTGGTCTGGTGTAACGTGGTCTACTATAAATTAGCTTGAGAGTACTGGTTGTATGGCAGTTCTGCATCATTCTTACAACTACCACAATATACCCTATCCTTTGCTTTTCTTATTACTACCGAATTAGTATCTACTATGTATGTTAGTTGACATAGATTGGCCAGGGACGCCCTACAGTAATTAGCTGCGGTTTATAGGCTCAAATTTAGAATCAATTTGATACATCTTGTTTGAAGCCTTAGGTATGTTACAAATTATGTGACTAACTTAAGGTTAGGTGCTTTAGTAACCTATGTAGGTACTTAGTGTAACAATTCTTTAACGTCGATGTTGGTATTATTGATTGAAAGTAGTAATCTGGATTATGGAAGAATTCAGTCAGCCAACCCACTGGATCCGGTAGGGCTCAGTCAGCACTGACTTTCAGTAGCTGACCCCTGTAAGGCCCCTACGCTAACCCCCAAAAGGAGATGCTAACAGTGGTTGTCGCTGCTGATGTAAAAGTTGGTAAGGCTGACCCAAGCGAGGGGCACCCCGACTTTACAGATGTATGTACACAATCGATTGGGCACTGGCGAACCAGGTTAGGAAAGAGAGGCCGAATCTTCGTGATATTTCTCCCTGCTACCTGCCTCCCTAACTTACTAACTCAACTTAAGGTTTAGGGGCCTTGAGTCTTGATTTTTTATTTGTTTGACGTCTTTTCTTTTCTCCCTTCTGCATACATATATAATGCGGTCCCTGTCGCTCTCCGTTTCCCTCTTCGTAGCCATCCTATCCACCACCATCTTCATCTTTCGCGATCCAGTGTTGCACTTTGCGACCACGACCCTCGACGCCATTCTGCAAAACAGCAAATACAGCGAATTACTGAACAACCTACAATTTGCGACGAGAAACGCGACTGCTACCACAATCACCACAGCTTCCGATTCTGGCTTAGAAGAGGGAAACCCGGCTTTTTATAATCCAGCCTCCGAAGCGCAAGAACAAGAGCAACTCCTCGCTACCGAAATGTCCGTACCGCGCGCTATCCGCAAGGTCTTCCTGGCCGTCGAGCAGGCCGAGGGCGCTGGCGCTCGCGTCCGCCGCTCCATCGGCACCGCGCAGTTGCGCAACTTCTCGCCCTTTCTCATGCTCGACCACTTCAGCATCAAGCCCGGCGCCGGCTTCCCCGATCACCCCCACCGTGGACAGGAAACGTATGGCCGCACTCTCCTTTTATCCCTTCCCTAAGCTTTTTTTTTTTTTTTCGCTAACATAGGCCTCTTTTACCACAGCATCACCTACCTCCTTAAAGGCGGCGTTGACCACGAAGACTTTGCCGGCCATGCCGGCACCATCGAAGCGGGAGACTTGCAGTTTATGACCGCGGGCCGGGGCATCATGCACGCCGAGATGCCCCGCCAGAACCCCGACGGCAGCGCCAACGTCGGGTTGCAGCTGTGGGTTGACCTGCCCGCCCACCTTAAAGCCTGCGAGCCGCGGTACCGCGACCTGCGCGCCGCCGAGATCCCACACGCCGACCTCGACGGGGGCAAGGTGCACGTGCGCGTCATCTCGGGCCGCGCCGGCGGCGTCGACAGCGTCAAAGACCTCGCCTACACGCCTGTGTGGATCCTCGACGTGGAGATCAAGCCCGGCGGCAAGCTTGCCCAGCCCCTGCCCGAGGGCTGGAACGCGTTCGCCTATCAGCTCGAGGGCGCCGCTGTGTTCGGGTCCGGCGACGCCCGCACCACAGTCGAGCAGTACCACAACTGTGTGTTCGAGCCCCGGGGCGATGTTGTCAACGTCGAGGTGCCCGAGACCGCTACGGCGAGCGCGCGCTTCGTGCTGATCGCCGGCCAGGTCCTCGACCAGAAGGTCGTGCAGTATGGGCCCTTCGTGCTGAACACCCCCGAGGAGGTCCGCCAGGCCCTGTTCGACTACCAGTTCCACACCAACGGGTTCGAGAGGGCCAAGGACTGGCAAAGCGAGATTGGGAAGTCGATGGTTCATTAAGGAAACAAAATAAAAGCAAAAAAAAAAAAGAAAGAAACCCCTATGACACCTAGCGCCTTGTTTATTTGCGAATTGCTTATCCATCCTTTTCCCCCATTGCGTGTATATAGACATTGATTCTGGGGCGGGGTTCTGTTCCTACTTTGTGCCTTGGGTAAGGTACCTCGTTCGGGACATCCACATATCATGATGTATGTAGTTCGGCGTTCTGGGTGCTGTTTTTTCCCATTTTTGGTTTCGAGAATAAGGCGCGGGTGGATATGAGAAAGAAATGGGATGATCAAAAAAAAAAACGATAAAAGAAAGCATTTTTCGAAGTTGAGATATCACCACCTATTTCATTTCTTTCCAATCCTCTCGGTAAAATCTTCCGCCTTTTCGTTGGCCTTCTCATGCCCTTCTTCATGTCCATACTATCTACGCTGGTCCCCCTTGCTTCCGCTGCTGTTTCTATCATGGTTACTATGCCGAATCGCTCAGGGTTTCTAGAAGTTTCCCCTGGGCTTTTTCTGCGGGTACGTATCCGGCAGGCTCATGGTCCACTGAAGCCGCATGAGCTCGTCGTGAGGTGGCTCGACTCCCTCCCACCACCCCAACTTGCGCGGCAGCATACCCGTCGCCTGCTGTAGCCGTGGGTGGCTCAAGATATTGCAGGCTTCTAGGTCAGGCCCTTCTGTTTGCAATACGGGTTTTGGCTGGTGCTTGGTAGTGGCAGCAGTTGTGTGCACGCGATCATCAGTGCTGCTGCTATTCTTGGGTGAATAAGAGTGGTGGTAATGACGATCATGATGGTGTGCTGCGGTTGGTGGAACCGGAGATGATGCGGGCGTCGCTTGTGTCGTCTATCCGCGTCTACGCGCCCTTCCTGAAACATGTGGAAAAGGAGAAGAAGAAGAAGACGAAAATAGAGGTGGCTGTGTCGTTGGATCTCCTAGCAATGATCTTGGAGGTATTGGCGAGGTGCGATTTGACCTCTGCTGTTGTTGTCGACTTAATGACATTTTGGGATCACGGGGGGTGGGACATTGTCACTTTGGCGAGATTTTGGAAAACCCTCTTTTGCTAGGTAATGATCGACTAATGATTGTTGGATGAGATAAAATAATATAACGGCGATGCGCATACATACGTACCTAGGTACATCTGGGGTGCTTGCGGCTCAAAAAGGGGCAAGGGGAGAGGGGGCCAAGAAAAGGTGAAGGGTGCCTCGTCTCCTTTTATGTCTGTCTTGCTTCCTCTACCAATTACATACCTATATAATATCTTACTACCTACCTACTTATGCTATTCTAATGCATGCCTCTCTCATAAATAAAGCACCTACAGGTGCTGGGTAAGCGCCAGAAGGGCGATACCAATGCGATGGCCATGCTGTGTACTATTGTATGGCCTCACATTTCTATTTTCTTTCTTCTTATTCTTATGGTACCGATTTTTCCCTTTCCTGGAAACTCCCCTCCCTCTGGACTATTAGTGCTCTCTGGAAGCTAGTCAAATGAGGTCTTACTATAGCGTAGGGTAAGGAAGGGCCGGCTCCAGCCGAGTTGGGAGCCCATGGGATGGGAATTGGGGTGACATGTAATATCTTACTTACCTACCTATATAAAATGCATCTCACGATAATTACCTACATTACTAGGCCGACGTCTTCTTTTTCTCTTGTTCTCTTCCCACCCTGGGCTTCTTTTGAACGAGCCACTACCATTTCTTCGGGGTAGATGGAAGAATCCAAACGAAAAGAACGTTCTTTTTTTATTTTATTTTATGTGACGTAGGTATTCAAACCTGCGTCAGGTCAAAGCAGGCTTGGATGTTGTGCGTGAAGACCTCTGGAACGTGCAGTTTGGCATCATGCATTGCATACATGCAGGCATCGATGTATGTAGGCATGTATGCTACCTGCCGTACACCACTCGGCTACTCCACATTACCTGCAGAACATGCACTGGTGATTTGCCTCCTCGGAACCGAGTAATTTTCTAAAAATACAGATTTCCCCTTTCCTTTTTTTATTCTCCTTTATAGGTAGCCTCGCTCATTATAATACGGCCTAGAGTGGGGAAAAGGGGGTGGTCAGGCAGGGCTGAGTTGGAGGCTGAAAAAGAGGAAGGTAACAGGCTGCTAAGAAGAAGAGGGTGGAGAGATGATTAATTGATCGGTTGGTAGGTGTGAATACGTGTATATACATATATATGATTGATCGAAAGGGGGAGAGGAGAAGGAAGGAGGAATCAAAACTGCATCTTGTTCTCGAAAAGGAAGAGATTGTTTTGACCGCCTGCCTCGTCTTACCTGTCTGCCTACGGTACTGTCGCCAAGCGCATGATATTAGGTCAAGTATCTACACTAAGCTCACATCTAGCTGATACAGAATAATAGCAATAGTAGAAATTTCCAGAATATTCTATATTTAACTTGCGGGTGTAACGCGTTACGAAGAATTCGAGACCACTCGAAAGGGGTAACCTAGGTAGGTAGGTAGGTAGTACCGGTGGGAATTCATCGACACCCAATATTCGCATCAATAGCCTTACGACATTGGAGGTCAATGGAAGCCTCGAGTTTTTTTTTTTTTTTATATAATGGTTCAAGCGAGACTTGCCTAGCTGCTCTGAACCGAAGCGCGCATGTGGGCGGGACACGTCCGGACAATAGCCCTTTGTCGACAACCTCGTCCTCGCCCCTCGTATGGTCGATCGTCCACGTCCTATCTGCCTCACATGTTGTGCATATGACCACGGGTGGTATGTTGAAAAGAAGTGGTGGTGATATTCGATCGCCGTAGTTGCTCGTGGTTGTTTGTGCTGCTTCGGTCGAGCTCCCTGACTGTACGGGCCGACCTGCAATACAAACATGTCGAGTTAACTGGATTGGTGGTTCTTCCATTGGCACTTTGTAGATAAGGACTGTCTGATACTTTCCGTTCTACGTCTAGTTTCACTTGTGCCACTCAGGGGCCGATGGGGAATTCTCCTCTGCTCAGTGGCTAGAGGTTTAAGGCTGATCAAAGCTGGAGGTGTTTGACAGAAACCAGTGTTAGAGAGTTGATGTGATATTGGATCGGTGCAGTAATAGGAAGGCCTGTCATCAATGAGGCCTCATTTTATTAAATTAATGTGGTTCAGCCTCGTAATGTAGATACGGACAACTAGATAGCTAGGCAGGCCTGACAGTGGCAAAATTAGTTGAGAGCCACCATGCCTATGGGTTAGTAACTCCCTTTTTATATTCTGCAATGGTAGTGATTAAGTCCTGGTCGCGCGAGATGATGGGATGACATACCAGACAAATATTAACCCAGTATTGAAAAACACAGTTGTATATTAACATATCCCCAATATTCACTATGTGACCTTAATGGAGTGATGATCCGTTCACCATTACGGCGCCGTTCCTAGTCACAGTGACCATCCAGAAAATACTAATATGTGAATATTCTAGGGAGAAATACTTTATTATTTAGGTAGGTAGCTTTTGCACAGATGCACAAGACCATACACCAAATGGATCGTGAACCGTTTTCAAATTCCTTGTAAGAAACCGGACATAATACCCAAGACATAGTAGAATCTTGCCTTCAACGGCTATACACGTAATATCAGGTGCTACCTTATTTGGCACACAACCAAGCAAGCCAGGCCACGATGTCACCCAGCCCAGACCTCGATCTCTCCTGCCCCTTCGGCGGTGACTTCTACGTCTGTGGCAACAGTACGAACCGCTTCGTAGGCTGCTGCGAGGACGACCCCTGCACTAGCGACATCCTCCCCTCCACCCTCAATGACACCAATGTTGGCAGCAAGAGTGGCCTGTGTCGCATTGAAAACTTGAGACCCGCAAGCTTCGCCGCCAGCGCGTACGACGCCATCCCCCCTCAGGCCTGCACCGTCCCACTCAGCCAACAGAACGGATTCTCGTCGGTACCGCTGTGGTATACGTGCGCCGGGACGCAACCCCCCTTTCTCGGCTGCTGCACGGAGAACCCGTGCGGAGGGAACCATTCGGAGACATGGCTCGTCGAGCACCTCGCCCCTGCTGTTCTGTCCGATAATGTTACGAATGCGGCGGTCTTCTTGGGGACCGATGTGGAAAATGGTGGGGGCCAAGACCCGGGACAGGCCGGAGACGGGGACGGGGAAGGGGACGGAGGAGGCGGAGGTGAAGCACCTGCGGCAGGGGATCAACCAGGCGCTAGTAACAGGAGGTACTTGGCCATAGAACTAACACTCGGTATATCAGCCCTGGTCGTGATACTAGCGATTGTGGGATGGCTCATTTGCCGACGAAGGCGGGATAAGAAGAGCCAGCAGCATCAACAGCAGCAGGAGGATCCTGAGGGACAAGATGGCCGCGGCATGGGCTTGGAGCCCCTGAGAAAGCGAGAACAGCCAGCGCCCTCACCCGTGTTACCACCTGAACGGTATTCGGACTTGACCACGACGGGTGGCACGGGCTCGTTTGATTGCCCCAGGACGCCGCCTCCTAGGCCGTCTTCCTCTCCTGTGCGCTTGCGTCCTCGACCCTACTCGGGGCCGACGAGCATGGAAAATATGGCGAAGTGGACCTTGCGACCTGATACATAAGGACTTTCTGGCAAAAGCGAACGCTAATTGCCTTTGGAAATTGGCTCTTATATATGTTGTATGCGTTGTATATGTGGTATGCGATAGGCTTTTAGTCACTAATAGTTATTCACTGGTTTTCAGTCACAAATTTGAGGCTTTTTTCTTCGGTGGAGGTCGCTATATTGTAATAGTCTAAGCAAGATACAGATGCCATTTATAATGGTAAAGAAAGCTGGTCCTTACGCGGAAGATAAATAAAGTTATATCGTTCGAGGGGTAAGGGGAACTGAAACCGCTCCCTAGATATATGAGGCTGTGAGGGGCGCGAGGTCCATCTATGACTCCCAACCATCAAACCGTTTGTATTGAAACGCAGTAGGTATGTAAAGGAAAACAAGAAATTCCTATTAATCTCAGAACAACGTAACTTGCATGCGGCACACTGGCTGACTAAAGGCTAAAGCTATCTTCGTCGGGAAGCATTGCGATATAAATACACATATCCTCTGTTCCACTAGCCCGCACAACAATATGACCATTTAAAATAACATATTCAAGCTTCTAATGGCTGGAAGGTTTCTTAGTTTCGTCAGAAACCTCCCTCCTGAATAAATATTTCCTCTCAGCTGCAAGGGAGCGTGGTAAGGATGGTCGGGTATTCTCTAGCGCTGTAGGAAATCGCTGATATGTACTGGGTTTTTTTTAAGAGATATATCTGTGATACGAAAATGCTGTGTATAATATAGGCAAATTTCCATTCAAATTGAGATCATCATGGAGAACGTTAGGGTACCAACTAAGTTATGATCTGACTACAGACAGGGACACCATTACCAGTACAACTACAATAGCCTTTCCCCCTTTCTCCTTTCTTCTGTGATTCCAACGTCCACAGGGAGTTTGGGCGAGACTACACTAAGTGTCTGCGCATCTCTATTACCGAACTTTTCCAAATAAAACTCCCTGACTTCCTCGTTGCCCTCCTTCCGTGCCAACAAACCCCCGGGGTCGCCCTCTATCTTGAGTCCATCGAGGCTTTTCGCTCTTGACAGGGCGACATAGACCTGACCCTCCTCGAAAGCCCGTGTGAGATCGACAATGACCTTCTCAAGGCTCATGCCCTGAGCCTTATGTATACTCATCGCCCAGCCAGCGGTAAGGGGTATTTGAGTCCTGCAGAGCAATGAAGGTGTATGTCGCTCCAGGAACTCGTTCGCATCCTCGTTGTAAGGAATTAGATTAGTTTTGGTAGAAATGGTCTCGTTGCCTATTTCGTGCACTGAGCACTCCGGATAAATAAGTTCGGTTTTACTGTTGCTGAATTGGACGACAGGAAGGTGCCTGATGGGATGTTGTCGGGATGTGGCAAACTGGAACATCTCGTCGTCCATGATATTGGAAATATAGGCGTTATTCGGAACAGACTTAGATTTATTCGCGCGGCAAAGCAAGTCTCCACCGGCCACGGGATCAAATCTTACGACAACGCCTTGGCTTCCGTTAACTAGGCCTTTGCTGATGTTGATATTTGAGAGCAGTATTACCGGCATGCCAACCTTAAGACGCAAAAATGGCTCAAGTTTGTGCTCTCTCAGACCGGCTAGAGTACCGTCAGCCCGTCTCTCTCTGAGGGTTCTGAGATGCGGATGAGCTGTCTCATTCCAATAGAAGAAGTCTCGAGCAACAAAGTCGAAGGGCGAAGTTTTCAGCTCACGGAGCCTCTTGGCGTTGTAGTGGGCTACCTCGGAGCGGGTGGGATACAATCTAATTGCGTTCGTCATATCTTTTATTTTCCGATCGGGATTTGCGAGCGTCATAGTGTCATGGTAAGTGAGCGTGCCAGATCGAACCCTATTGAGGATCTCGGTAAAGAATGGGTCGCCCTTCTGCCGATGGACCTGCTTCAGCTCGACGTGGGCAAAGTCAGCGTTGGCCCAAACTTCGGATTGGAAGGCCCATTTTTCAGCATCAGGCCAGTTTCCGTGGCCAGATGGGCAGCGATACGTTGTTTCACCTGGCCGGAGTTCCTTGAGAAGCTGAGAGCCACACTCAATACAATGCTGAAAGGGACGTACGGGTGGCAGCTGGAAGAAATCCCCGGTAGCGATGATCTGGCAGCCTCCGAAAGCAGAGTGTCGGATGTTTTGGGCGTGACGCCATCCCAGCTTCCGTGCTGCGTGACCCTTGGCCTCCCTCATAATCTCGTTCAATCGTTCCAAATGGTGGTTCTCGACCATGCTGATCTCGTCGATGACCAGAACGTCCGTATCCGCAAAACGACCGGCATAGTTTATCGCCCAACGCCGGAGAACGCTAAGCGGGTGAGCATGGGCTGAAGGGGACCAGCCGGCATACGACCATGTGGTCTTTCCATTGACTGCGAGTGCTGCTTTTCCCGTTGGTGCGACCACCTCGACCCGGCGCCCGAGTTTCCTGAGACTCTCAACTGCGGCGCGGAGGACGAGCGATTTTCCGGTTCCAGCTGCACCTGTATAGAATACGTTGCGCCCGGTCAGTATGAGGTTAACTAGTGCCTGCTGCTCTGGACTCAATGGCTGTTCAGGAACTGATGACTCTGTCATGACGTTGTCAAGTCGTTGAGTCTGTGATAAGACTAGGTGAGCGGGATTGGATGTTATGTCTGGGACTCCTGGAAGCTGGTGTCGATACTCCTCTTCTTCATCTTTCTTCCTGGTGGATTCCCATCGGGGACTGTTACCGAAGAACACCCTATTCAGGAAAAGGTTACCATCTACGATAGAATTTAGGCTTAGCACGTGTGATAACCGACTGGTCGACCGTACGGAGAACATTTTCATGGTGGATTAGAAGAAGGCCTCGGCGTAACATAGTTGCTACCGAGGTGAAAAGTCATGTACGAAAGTGCGTCTTGCTCAAGTAAAGTATGAAGAGAACAGTGAATTGTCGTATCTGATGGCAAGTCAGTAATTCATTATATGGTTATTTTTATCCAGTGGTAGAAAGTAGGCAATATGATCCCTGCGTACCTATCTAGGTACTTAATCGGTGCGTTTGCAGGGTGGCTAATACACCAGACTACCGAAAGGGAATTGTTGTTAACATTATCTTATATCCCATCTATTAGGAACATAACTCCAAGACTTAATATCATGTATATTATGTATCTATTATCATTAAACAAAGACTTGGGGTTATCTCGTCTCGGGGCAGGTAGCTATCAGCGGATTGTCGAGACAGACTATTCGTCCGTCTTCTCACGGAATCTTTTGAAAATCGAAGCTATCACCACTACCACTGTGTTTCGAGGCCAGTTGTAGGGTAGTGTGATAGCAACTGACGTGAAATGGTCGACATGGTGTTTGATATTGACTGGTCCTCAGCAGCGCTGCCCCCCAAATGATGTCCCAAGCCGCGGCCTTCCCGCGATATGCAGGGGTATCTAGCCAATTATATTTCCTCTGTTAAAGCGGCGTTCTTTTCCATTCTGTAAAGTATATCAAACAGCATGGGTGGACAGCGGTCACGGAGACCAATCCGCTCACATATTCTTTTAGGCCGTCACAGTAACTACGGAGTCTCGGAGAGGTCAGCTATAAGTTGGAAAGCTAAAAGCTGAAATTTCTAAGCCGAAATGACATGTAAAATCTGGGTGACATCGGTTTGAGTCGTACTAGTAATGGTGATATTAAAGCTGCTAAAAATAATGAAGATGTTCCGAATCTACAGGTCATATAGAATGCTCTTTGAATACGTAGCCTGCCATACCACAGCTGATGTAGAAGGCATGAGAGCTAGTCTGTAAGACATATCATATCGCGAATGAGAGCTTATACTTCGAGATTCTACATATGAGGCTAGATTACGTGACTATAGGGGGGATCCGGAGCTCGTATCCCCCTTCCTTGAGAATCATATGAACCTAAAAAATGTGCTTTAATGTACCTTCAAGTCAACATCTTATATAAGAGCGATTAATAAATATGTTAAGTCTTCCTATACAGGACATTTTCGTGATATTGCTATTATATTATCGTATACCATATATACAACGCATACAACGTAGGTAGGTAAGGGTTAATTGCTAACCAGCGAATTAGCATTTGCTCTTGTCTCATATATAGTATAACATCATAGCACCTCAGTCAAGAAAAAAAAGAATAATAGGCGAATGTAGCTGTTTCTCTACTATGCATTACATTTTCGCGGATACTTAACAATGTACTTTCGACTTTTACTTGGAAATAGATTTGCGGTTTTAAAGAAACTCGGGTAAGATAGTAAATCTGAGCTATTTAAGTATTATGGCAAAAGAGAACAAACACCAATGCCATGCTGGCTATTAGCTCTTATATGGCATGCGCATAGCATACGCAACAGGTATACAACTTAGGATTCATAAAGAACTGCGTAATCCTTTGGATGTCAGTTTTGCGATAACCAATTTAATGCTTTAATTAAAAACATGAGATGGCCATATCTTGAAAATATATGCATTACACGAATGAACTAGGTATTATATATATTTATTTGCAAGAGACTTAAGTTTACAACTCAGCGGCTCTAAGTACAGGAAGAGATGGATCAATTATGATGCCAAGTCCGAAAAAAGACAAGGAGGTTCACATAACATGCAATTTTAAGTCTTAGAATAAGCAGATGTCATTAGTGAACTGCTCAGAGGTCAAATCAATACTCTCCAAAAATGCAATATTATAAGCTACATGGCTCTATATCCTTAGCTATGATGCAAGATATTTGGATAAAGCTGTTCTAGACCACATAAAATCAACCCCTATTCCCAATCTAGCCTCCATGCCTAAAAAGAAACATTAGAATGTTCCTAAGGTGAGAAGTAAACCATATCCTCTCCCATAACCTTGATTATCTATTAAAAATAGGGTTTGGCAATGGTTGTTTAAGCGTATTGACATAGCAAGCCTGTTGTCAAGTCACCCCTATATTTAAGTGTAGTGGGATCAGGTTATCCACCTAGGAAGACTAGACTTCTACCAACCCGGAGAGTGAAAGGCGGCCTGTGGATAGTTCTTTCATACTATACGAGAACGCGTCCTTGGATACAACTTGCCAAACACGTAAACAAGCAACTATGAAATGAAACGCGTCCAGAGCTGGAAGTACCAGAGTATCTAATTGTACCCCACAGCACGGCTCAGGCGGTTATTGGTGAGTGATTCTACACCCTCCGGTTGCTAGACAACGGTAACAAACACGCAGGTTTTATGAACTCTTGTTCACCACATGGCAGAAAAAACTAATAGAAAAGCTATAAAAGACTAGTCTTTCTTCCCAACCTTACCTCTCTTCCCTTTTCCTCTACTTTTCTTTTCACATTTCTACTGTTGACCTTCATCATCGACTACTCCCTAATTCCTAACAGCATATAATCTCACTCGCTTCCACCTAATTTCTCCTAACCACATCCCTCTTCCAGTGCTGTCTGCCTTTCTCAACTCCTAAGCAAGTTATGCCATCTTTGGGTTTATTTTTTTCCCTTTTTTTATTGTTTCTCCCTTTTGTTAAATGTTCCTTGATGGACGTGTTATCACTGGCCACAACATTGATGATGTTACTTGCCATCCTACAAAATTATTCCACAAACTGGAAATGCATATACTAACGAGGATGTGATTAGCAGTTTGCCCCGGTAATATATACCTGCAGCACATCATGCTACGGACCTGAAGCATTCGTGTGCTATGTAGGAGCCACGAGAAGCGCGATTGACGAGGGTAAGGCTATTATCTGGAAGACTGAGATCTGAATATATGACAGAATCCTGATGAACTGACTGTTTTACGCGCAAATAGTAACTGAGCCGAACCACGATCTTGGTGTCCTTTCATTCGTATGTCCTCTGTGAATTCTGTGGACTGGGGCGCGGTATGCACTCCAGTCTGGCTCGCTAGGCTACGAAACCTGGTATTTGCCTGCGCGGGGATCCAGGGTTTATACACTGTAGTTTCCCGCAGGATGCCAGGTTCCTTAGTCTTGTGGGCTAGCTTCACAGGTAACATGCGCATGATCAAATCAAAGAGTGGTCGGCCAGTACATAAGATCCGAAGAAAAATTGCTTTCATATCGTCGCCATTTGGTGCCCTTTGTGTGCTGTCTTAAGAAGAAAAGAATCCACACAATTGGTTGCCTCCTGGCTGTTGTTTGCATTTCATAATGTAGCCGCACTTCCTAATATGAGGCAGCCCAAGACTTTGTCCCTTCATAATAGGGCAATATTTCCTGTAGGTGGACTTACTCCTTTGATAAATATTCAAGCCGCGCACACCACTGACACTGAAGCAGGTGACTACGGCAACGGTAGCAAATGCTATAACACCTGGGGGGGGGGAGGGGGCGGCGGTTCATAAGACAGTAACAAAAGTTACACTGTTGCTGAGGGCAACTCATAATACCTATCACTTGTTGCGGACAGCAAGGATGATGGTGGCCTGAGCAAAGGAGATCGAGTACATATATGATTCCGACTCACTGGACCGCCATATCATGCCCCTTGGCATCTCTCCACTGGCGCGTCATGTCTTCTCCTACATCCTAACCTTCCACTCTGCCGGTACTATCTTGAAGAAGAAGAGTTCTATTCAAGATAGAGCCTGTGGAGTAGAATTTCATGATGATAACAACAATGCATTCCTCCCTATTTCCTACCAATTATCTATACTAGCGGAATGGGGTTTGGGGTTCGGATTGGTATCAATAAAGGGCCATAGTAAATATCTCAATTTCTCAAACATGCTAGCTTGTCACCAGAGTTAACATGCCCAACCCTGATGACGATGATGACTCTGGCCTTGCAAGGTATGCAACAACAACAACAACAACAACAACAACAACCCCTCCTTTAACAAGGCTGTTCAGTTTAACGAGGTACCTGCTTTTTAACATAAACATGACAGCGAGCCATAACTCAGTGGTTCAGCCTCTTAATAATGATGCTATTGGGCGTTCACACCCGAGCTCAGTACCAAGAACAATGCACTCAGATCTAAACAACTAATAGCATCTCGTAAGACAGAGTATGTCATAATACATTTCTTCTCATACTGGCCTATTTTCCAGGACGTTTTAAAGAAAATGTGCTGGGCCTTAAGAAGGCATTATTTACTGCTTATTCTGTTGGAGTAAATAACCATTCAATCTCTTAATATATAGCAATAAATATGACCGCCTAGTATAAAACTAATTAAATCAGTACACAATATTTTAATATAAGTTTCTATACCTTATATGTATTAAAAGTAAAGCAAGACTACATTTACCTTGCTGCTAGACTTTTAATGTTAAAAGGTAATGCCTCTTTTACCCCTTTAAGAGCTAAAAGCGACTATTTTATACAATAAATAATAATGGGCTTCTAGACTCACTTTATAACATTTGATAATATGTTCTGGGAATGATTCTAGGGTGTTATATACCATGCTGTTTCTTACCTACCTACTCTTTAGGATTGTACACCCGCTAGAAGATAAACCCACCGCTCTCTATGACAATATTGGTACTGCGTGCATAGGATAGGTATCCGCGTCACTGGCTACCAGCACAACAGCATCCATGTGCTCCAACGGTAATCCAATACGCCCAGAATGAATGTGTCTAGGCTGTACTTGGGTGGTGCTCGGAACTGGTGGTCCAGATGCCATGAAATGCCCACTACGCAGCGAGGTACCCCCCCTGACACGAGAACAGCTGTCTAGCTGGTAATATATGCCGCCTGTGCTTGCGGATAGTTCACATGATGTTCAGAGGTCTATGCGGCGCAAATCATCAAGCCCTGGGTTCCCGCACCTCACGTTATGATAACATTCTGGACCGCTAAGAACCTCCACAGACTGTTTGAGTATATCTGTTCGTGTGAGTCCCGCTGTTTTACGCATTTTTCATGGATAGCAAGACCTTTTTCAAGTGGCAACATTGCATTTCCGTGCAACTTGTCATAGAGCACGAGCATCTTTGCTCTCATGAATATAGATGGGATACACCCCCTTACGACCACCTACGGACATGTTCCAGAGGTTTGCACAGTTCAGGAACGCAGATGCAGCCAGAAATCCTGTCCGTTCCTGAGTCCGGACCACTGTGCTCCGAGACTCACTGTTCAACCCCCCTTCGTTATAATTGGGAGTGAGCGGCTCCTAGAAACCACTACTTCCTCCTATGATCTAATCAAATCCCCAGCTCGTGATGGATGAGATATACGAAGCACTCACGCACCGGGCCCTTGCCGCCCACCAACGGCGCCTAGAGAAGGGTTTTCCAGCCGGGCGCACGCTCATCGCACTCGCAGGGGCGCCGGGATCCGGAAAATCAACCATCGCCGCTGAAGTCACAGGGCGGCTCAACCGCCAAAAAGGGAGGCAGATCGCGGCCGCCATCCCCATGGACGGATTCCACTACCCACGTTCGCACCTAGACACGCTGCCCAACCGTGATGAGGCCCACGCGCGACGCGGCGCACACTGGACCTTCGACGCAGCGGGGGTCCTGTCTCTCGCGAGACGGTTGTCCCAGGCCAACAACGACGTCATGTACGCACCGGGCTTCGACCACGCGGCCAAGGACCCCGTCGCGGACGCGATACCGATCGGACCGGAGAGTAAGATCGTGATCCTGGAGGGGAATTGGTTGCTCTTCGACGCAGAACCTTGGCGCGAGATTGCGGGCCTCGTCGACGACTCGTGGTTCGTGGAGGTGAGCCCGGCGAGCGCGCGGGAGCGCGTGGCGCGGAGGCACCTGCGCGCCGGGATCCAACGCACGTGGAACGAGGCGGTGCAGAGGGCGGAGGCGAACGATCTACCGAATGGAGAAGAGATACGGAGGTTTTTGGTGAAGCCGGGGTATGTGGTTCAGAGCGTGGATGAACCCGTTATAGGCTAACTAGAGACGGACGCATCTTGTGTCCTCTGCAAGAGCTGGGCTTTCGCGAATCAGAGGATACTGGGTATATATTAAATCATGTAGATATACTATAGGCATGCATGTGTATCACTTTACCGGCAGCACGTGGTCACATCTAATCCAACGCGTATTCCATGACAAACCCATGCCCATCCAGTCTACCTATGTATTCCGACTCATCGGTGAGGCTTCCGTAGTCGGGGATTCTGCACGGGTGCATCGGCGGGAATGAAGTGGGATTAAAAGGGGCTGTTAGCACTAGACCGGAGTTCTGAGCTCCGGCTGCAACGAATCGTAGAAATCATCACTCCGCCAAGATCCTCCCCTCTTCCCCCTTAAAATTCGCGACTAGTATCCACTGTACGAGAGCCGGGGGGTTCAATGCGGTCTATCGTATATTTAAATTGGCACCTATTCTTGAAGGCGTAGCCTATAATACGCTGGATCGAGCACTCAAGTCGGATAGGATCGTGATGCGATATACGTTGCGAGAGGATCGACTTGATGGAGAGGCAGCCAGTTTATGAATGCTTCAAAGAAGGTAGGAACCTGTTAAGGCTGGTATGTGCGTCGATTTAAGATGAGCATATAGAGTATCGATGAACGAGGCTCTAGCTTGAAGGTTGTCCGTATTCTGATTACAACTGCTTGTATCCGAGATCTTACTATTCGGGCATCTGGTTCAAATTTTTAACGTACCTAGGTATCTGATATCATAATAGAGGGTGTTTAGGGGTAACATGAAGCAAAACAGTCGTAGGCGGGTCGATTAATGAGAAAAATGAATTGCTTTGGATTTCGTGGTAAACATACTGTGTGTTAAACACTTGAATTATTGTTTTTATTGTTATTGACCTCAATCAACCTGATATGGGACATGGATTCTAATTGAGTAAACATGAATCGGTTGATATGAATTATGACACGCTAGGCAGTAAGAAGAAAAATATTCTCTAGAGGAAGCTTACAATACTTAGCAAGGGACATCGGGCATCATGCATCAGTTACCAGATACACGGTAAGGCGTTGCTCTAATGACATTTTTAGTTTACTATTAAACGATCATAATACTAAAACAGTGTATCACGATAGTTTCTTATAAACTGGTTCGTAGCGAAAGAGCCTGCCTTGTGATCACATTTGAAGGAGAATTAGTCACAAAAAACCATGACCACCTCGGAGACTACTCATTAGAAGACATTTTCGTATGCTATAAATAACTCAAATTTCTTTTTACTTGTCCACTATATCTTTTGACGTCTATACTACCATTATACTTCGCATGATCAGTCTTGCCTGAAAAGACCGCCAATGGGGACAGACTATCAGCATCAATGGAGTTTTCAAGACCCAATAACGTGCAGTCCACGCACACTGATATAGTGGTACTAGGGTTGATCGAAGCCCGAAAGGGTGTCATCGAGATGCGAGCAGAAGTAGCAGATATCCTGGAAAGACAGGGCAGAGTCGCGCAGCAGCTTCGCTCAAAGAGGTGCGTTGCACAGGATCCCTCCCCGGAAGAAAAGGCCGACGGATGCAATACCATCCTAGAGACTTTGATACAAGTCCGAACCGAGATGCGAGACATTAAAAAGGATATTCGTCGAGTTACCCAGCTCCATGCGGACTATGAAGAGACGTTGAGGGGGGCATTTATGGTTGTAGGACATAGCCGTGAGTTTAATGCTACTTGACTAGATTTGATATTATGTGCTGGGCACTTTTGAAGAATCTGCCGTCTTCAATCATGTGGGCATGGCCTGTATTAAAAAGCTTATGGGATTGTAGCTTCATATGATATATATCGACTACATTTCATTGTGGATGTGATCATCTTTCCGCTCTGTGCATCCAGGATCACCCTTACTCGGGTGGAATAAGAAAGCTTGACTTGTTGCCCTATTACGTGAAAATTAGTAGTGATCTACTTTAATACGGTTGACCAGAGCGCAATCTGTAAAAAAACGATTTTTCGTGACTAGGTATACCCCAATGCACTAATTAAGTTGCAGCTACCAGCTGTTGCCAACTGTTGCACTTATTGTCAGCGACGAAATTCAACATGCACTATTGTCAGCGATGAAATTCAGTATGCACCCATTGTCGGCGATGAAATTCAGTATGCCACTGTTGGCGATGAAATCTGGTGTTGCAGCCCCTGTCAGCGATGAAATCTGGTGTTGCGGCCAGGTCAGCGATGAAATTCAGTATACAGCCATGCCAGCGATGAAATCTGGTAAGTCGGGTATGCCACTGTTGGCGATGAAATCTGGTATTACAGTTACTGTTAGCAATAAAATCTAGTATTGCAGTTATGTTGGCAACATTAATAAACTAACAAGTTAGCAAAGTTAACTAGCAAAGCTAACTAGTAAAGCTAACTTGCTAGTTTACTAGTAAAGCTAATTACTAATCTGTATTTATATTAACTAAGTTAAGTAAATTTTATTACTGACATTTAATTGCTGCAATACCAGATTTTATTGCTGACATGGCTATAACACCAGATTCCATCGCCAACAGTGGCTGCATACTGAATTTTATTGCCGACATGGCTGCATACTGAATTTTATCGCCAACATGGCCACAACACTAGATTCCATCGCTAACAGTGGCATACCCGACTTACCAGATTCCATCGCTAACAGTGGCCACAACACCAGATTTTATCGCTGACAGGGGCTGCACTTGCAATACTAGATTTCATTGCTGACAGTGGCATACTGAATTTCATCGCTGACAATAGTGCATATTGAATTTCGTCGCTGACAATAAGTGCAACAGTTGGCAACAGCTGGTAGTGGTTAAGGTAAAATAGTTTTTTAGGCGTAGGCCTAGTAAAAAAATAGTTTTTTTACAGATTGCGCTCTGGTCAACCGTACTTTAAAACCATCTCCCGATTCTATTTATGGTGTTGTCTAAGCTCTCAGATCGATTGCCCAGACAAAAATATCCTGGCTGTGATCATCACCAGTCCTTGAGCTCGTGTTTGACTGTTTATAAAGATGAAACGGCATTGCTAGACGACCTGTGGTCAAGTAGAAGCCAATTAGACAGACATTTGTGGACTATTTTGTAATATCTTGGCGCCAAGATGCTTGATGATCAAGGAGTGCGAAACGGTTGAGGTTTGAAATATGACAATGCCCAGAGCCGGCTCGCTTGGCCGTGCGGTTTCGGCCGCGCTTGGCAAGAAAGGCCTGGCAGAAAATGTTCCATTAAAGCCCGATCGTGGCCGTTGGATGTAGGTATTTCCCCCAGAGTCTCCACGGAGATCATGTCGAGGATCCGGGGTTGATGTCCCATGATCTCGTTTCTTTCGTGTTAATGGGCTGCGCCCCAAGTTCTTATTTTCTCTCCCACGGCTGGTCCTCCTCTTTTCACAGTAGATACTAGATTATTCATATTATTTCGTTTCTTTCTCACGAATATTGGCAATAAAAGGTAACAGAGGACAGGAGTTACCTAGTTGTTTCTTCATTCACGATGAGGTAAGGCACCTTAAAAGCTTATAGTGCTGCGTAAAAATATATGCTAATGATTATTATAGAACCACGCTACGAGAAAGACGGAGACGTACGGACGACCTCAGAATCATCGTGCGAGCAGACCCCAGTGCTCCCAGTGGCGCACCTAAGAGCCCAGACAGTCCGGATAGTGTAGACGGTGTTAATAGCCCAGACAGCCCAGACAGCCCAGACAGTCCAGGAAGTCCAGGAAGTCCAGCCAGCCCAGATTCACCATCTCCGGCGGCGAGCACGTTTCCTCCTCCACCTCCAGCTCAAACTTCCATCGCAGGTACTACGTCGATCCAGTCAAACGCAGGACCTGCGACCACTATTGCGCCAGTAGCAACTCAATCTTCAGTCGCAGCCGTGCCAACCGCAGCACCGGCAGCAAGCTTATCATCCATTACGACTCAACCGCTGGCAGTGCCAAAAACCACTCCGTCTTCAGGAACGAGTGTAACAAATGAGCCGCTCGCAGCGCCGATCACAACAAGACCTGCGGCCGCAGCCTCGCCAGATACTAGCTTGTTAGGACCTTCCACCACGACAACGTTCGCCACGAGTGTGATTACATCCACCAAGTCTTCTACCTCCTCAACATCCACTCTGAATATAGCACAGTCATCATTTTCAGCCACTCCTTCACTTGTATCTATACCCACGGATTCACCACAGAATGGACAGGCCCAGGTGGTGCAGTCAACTGACGGTGGTGATTTAAGCAAACCTAGCCAGATAGGACTTGGTACCAGTGGTATGTCTTCGCGCAAACTTATGATAAAATGAAGTATAACTAATATACACAGGTGCTGCGGCGTTTGTCGCCATTCTTTTCTTTGTATTTTGGAGGTTTCGCCGAAGACGGAACCGGTCTTCAAGTAGCAAGAGTTTCTTCCCAAAGCAACTCCATTCACCACCGAAATCTGAGCCTGAACGGGATATGAGGCAAGCGAATACGACCAACCGGCGACCCGACTCAAGGACGCCGTCAAATATCATGGATGAGCTCATGACTGCAGCTTACGCTGTCGAAGATGGAGACAACACATTTGGGAACTCGCAACAGCAGCAGGTCCAGCAATCACATTATCAGCAACCCCAACAACCACGGTACGACATGTATGCAGACGATAAGCAACAGTTCGATTCTGGTAGCTACTCACAACACACGACTCTGGCGCTACCATCAGGTGCGCGGATGCCTCCACCACGCGCACTATCAATAGCGGCCAAAACAGAGATGACGAGCGAGACGGAGTCTACCTGGAGGACGTGGGGTGTGTCCCAGGAGAGGAAACCAAGTGAGAATTGGGTGGACAAGTTCATCCGCAATGGTGGGGTGAAATAGGGGTTAACGCAGTGTATGCTTGATCGGTGCGCGCGCTTGTGTGATAAATGAATGTTCGAAATAGTCTGACAAGACCGAATCTGACTGGCCTTACATAAGTGAATGAAAATGCTACGTTCTAGTGCAAATATACTTCTCGAAGGTCTTGTACGTATTCCTTATCATAACGAGTCCTTGGCCACTATTTATCAACCATCTGCGAATGTGTGGTCCTTCTTTGATATAGTTTGAACTTAAGAACAGTGGAAGCTGATTACATTCACTTGTACCTTGACGTAGTTACTCCTATAATGGCATCCAATCTTCGTCGCACCTTTCGACCCAAAAAGCCTCTTAGGGGTCAAGTATGGGGATATGGAGGTAGGCGCATATTATAGAGCGAAATGATCCAGGGGCAACTACCATGAGTTTACATCTACCTCTACAGGTGGTCGCGAATGTCATCTAAGTCAATTTCCATGGTGTAATAATCACTTGGAGTCTTCATAAATTTCTCATCTCCTGTCCAAGCTTCATGTAAATATTTTCTACCACATAGCCGCTACCACTCTATAAATTCCCACATTATTCCCTGAACACCAACTCACGAAGTACATACACAGCATTCTGCCTAAAACCATGGATTTTCATGTCCATGTGATGACCTATATTCATATTACCTACTCTTGCGGTCACCACATTGATGTTATCACCTTGGCCAACGACGGAGTCGTCCGATGGGGGAGTGCATTTACCAAGAAGACTCTCCCTGTGGAATAGCTATGGTTCCCCCATCAACCGACAAACCGTTAGGGGGGGATCCGGCTTCAAGCCTGGGTTCTCCGGTTATCTAAAAAGTCTAATCTCAGCTGAAGTTTCATACGCTTCATGGGAGCAGAGTAGTTTCCCGGAGTCATTCTGCCAAACCTCTCGGGTCAACATCGTAGAGGGACCAGAGCTACCAGCAAGGATCTGGTCATCGGACTGCGACTATCTAATCGGGCAGTTTCAAGATCAAGCCGGACTCTGGTATGTGCCACCGATGGTTGAGGGTGAAAAATGGTGCCTCCTGTATTGGAATGACAGTGCAATCACATGTGCCATTGCGATAGCTCGTTTAGACGGCATAGGAGTATTCAAGTACGTTCGAGAACCTAGTCCCCTATGAAAACTTTGGTGATACCATTCCCTACCATGTCACCCCCATTTATTGCTTCAGCTCTCTTTATCACCGGTGTTGTGTGCGTGATGTGTCTAATCCATACTATTCAACAGGATTAGGGGACGGGATATTCTCAACTTCTTGACCTGCGCCCGGAAACTATTCGACGGCGCACTCTTCCTCAAGGCAGTCATCGGGCAGGCGACCTGCCGACCCGGCAACATCAATATCGAGTGGAGGGTTTACTGTCCATTAAAATAGCGAATTCTTTAAGAGCCGTTACATATACGAGCTTTCACTTTGTGCCGGATTAAAGCTTGATATCTAAGGAACTACAAATGGACCATTGAGCCCCTAGAAAGCGGACGCGGACGCGGACACGCCAGCAAGACTTAGAATATAGCGGCACTCTCTTTAGCTTAGCGAATTTTTCTGCGAGGATTATCGGAATAATAGGTCTTCACATTGATACCATTATCAAGTTTACTTTACCTCACTGAAAGGGAACATAACTACCTAGTCAATAAATATAGGTACCTGATACTGTCAGTAAATCACAACCTTGCTAGAACAAGCCAAGGGCCTACTCCTACAGTCAAGAGCCGACAACAAACAAACTTGGCTTCGATAACTCTTCATACAATTAACATTTTCTGATAGTGGATTCTGTTCTAAAATGTCCGTAGACCTCTTATTTATCCTCGTCAAAGAGTATTGTTATCGTCTCTATCTAGTTATCATTCACCACGACAACTATACCTCAGTCACGATGACCCATGAAAGGCCACTACTAAGAAACAAACTTATATTAATCATTTACTGCCGAACTACCTACCAATAGGATCTGAAGGTGGTAGATGATATTATATGTATAGCCCTGACCAAAAGTTGAATGTTCTTGGGGATGTAGAAAACCCACCCGCTCAGTAACCTTAGCGTTGATGTATTACATTATATCAGAATCAGGCCCTGAACTTTTATGTTTGTCTCGAAATTGTTACATCTAATCGCTGTATTCCATGATAATTGAATGACCTTAGCTTATATATACAATAGTATTTAAACTCCCAGTCTAAACGTATAAATACCCCCATACTCCTACTACATTCTGTCCCATCTTCTCCATATAATCTTATACATAAGCACCTTCAACCTCAGCTCAACTATCCTGACTACTAAACGAGACTATCCACTCATCAGAATGCCTTTTCACCCAGTAAATACCTACATCCCACCATTCACCACTATCATCATAACTACTACTCATGAAACTGCATCAAGCCGACCTTTTCCGAGCCCAATACTCACCAACCTATTAGCAAGGCCGCCGGTCACCACATCTTTTAAGGCAAATATGGCCGCACGTCCTCTTACAGACGAGGAGATGGCTATGCAGCTATACAGCGAAGAGTTGGATAATGCCAGCTTTCTCGCATCAGATCGTAAAATGGCCATGAGCCTTCAAGAAGCGATCCAATCAGACGAGGTTGCCATACAACGTGCCGAAAATGAAGAAAAGGTAGCGCGTAGTGATCGTCAATATTCGGTATCCCTTTTCGTTCGTAACGGCAGAGCCCGCGTGAGAGGACCCACGATCCCAAAACCACCTCCCACCCCGAGACCAGCAACTCCCGATGTTGAGATGTACGACAGGCTTAAGGCCTTGTATGTCAATGGTAGTGATGTCAGAAGCGAGGAGAAAATCGAAATCTCCTCCTCCGCAGCATCACACCCGGAGTCACAGGCAGTCGGCCAGCTGAAAACCTGTGTATGTTGCCAGACCAAGACGAACTCTGCCCACGTAATGAGGGCCCCATGCCAGCACGAGTACTGCCGCATCTGCCTCTCCGAGCTATTCTCCATGGCGACCAAAGACGAGTCCAGCTTCCCCCCGCGCTGCTGCGGTCAGCCCATCCCCCTCGACGGTAACAAACCTTACCTGAGGAGGAACGTCATCAGAAAGTTCGAGGCCAAGTCGGTCGAGTTCTCCGTCACTAACCGGACGTACTGCCACAAGCCGAAGTGCTCCGCTTTCATCCACCCCTCCAGTATACGCGAGAACGTCGCCCACTGCACCTCGTGCCAGTCCCGGACCTGTGCGACCTGCAAGGCCGCGGCGCACATAGGGTACTGCCCGAAGGATCCGGAGGTACAAAAGGTCCTCCAGGTGGCGCGGAGGGAGAAGTGGCAGCGGTGCCCTACGTGTCACAATATCATCGAGTTAGCGTCAGGGTGCTACCATATGAAGTGAGTAAAGTATCCCTATCTATAAAATTTCGAATAACACATAGCTGACAGACCAATACCCAGATGCAATTGCGGCACGGATTTCTGCTATCTATGCAGTAAACTCTGGAAGACCTGCCCCTGTAGACTATGGGACGAGGCCCGCCTATAAAGTACACAGGCGGGGAAATTTACTATTTAGACAGGGGATGATGGCTACGAATATGAATTCCGAGCGCCTGCGGCATGGTAAATTGTATTATGGTGGGTCTGGGTAACGGAGGGTGTGGGTTGGGATATCACGATGTGTTTCTGTTTTTCTTTTTTCTTTCTCTGGCCCAGACACTCTGGGCAGTTAATATGCAGCGGAGGTTAGGCGTAGGCACACCATAGCGTCCACGAGGATCTCACCAGAGTCATGTTAGCGATTCTTTTTAATCTACTTACCTGATAGCGAAAGCTTGTCCCTCTTTCTCCCGATGTTGCGCAGTCTTTTATATTTAGCAATGTGGTCCCCCCTGGAGTTCTTACCCCACCCGCCCCCCTTTTTTTCTTTACGTGTCTTAAAATCCTACTACTGCAATCCAACTCCACACGAGCAATGATACTTTATTTCTTAGACAACTCCGTCAACATTTGGTATATTTCAGTTAACCTAGCCCGGAGGGTCAATTAGATGCGGGAGAATTGTGCGTATTAGTCCACAATATATGTGCCCCTATTCTTAACATCAGCTTCACTCAAGGCCATAATTTAACATCCTGAAATTAATACAGTACATGCGAAGTTCATTGGAAAATGAGATGAATGTAAAACCGTGAGTAATATAACTCGAGTGGTAGATTCTGGTTCTTGGTACTCATGAATAATCATTTGGTTAATATCTGCAACAGGCTTTTTGAACCAGATACTCATGTGACCGTCGATATCACTTCCATTGGTACCTAGGATCAGCAACCCTAGAAATACACCTGTTTCTAACCACGACCTCCTACGTTACTCGTTCCTTACACCTATCACTACAAACGCTATCCTATCAACCGGCTTTTTGAGGAGTCATAAAACGAAGAAGGACCAGTTGGTTGTTGCTTTCTTAGCCTTCAGTAATCTCTCTCTAATCTCACCCTCTACGTCCATCAATAAAGACACCATCAACTTGATTTCGGGATATCCTGTATAGTATGTCCTGGGATTCACTAAGCCTACTGCTGGCGGAGCTGGCAGCCGTATAGTGCCGATCTCCTGCTTTAGCTGCTTTAAAATCTCTCTCCGCAGAGAGGACCGTGTCACGTCCCTGTGACTCCCCCCTAAAGAGGCCAGTACTATTGCCGTGAGCGCAACCACAACGTCGGGACGTTCGTTATACCTGCGCCCAAACATCTGTGCAATACGCTTTGCAATCTCTACGCGCTCAGCGGCCCGAACGAGCCGTCCTTGAGTCCTGCAAAACCACCCCATGGCCTGTAGTTCCGAGAACGGCACGCAGGAGAAAGCGGGGCCACATACGGGGCCATAGATTAGGTACTCGTGCGTGAAGTTGTCGATGCGGGATATACGTGCGTGAGCAAGCGCGGGGGTGTGGTAGACAAGTGCGTAAGGTGGCAGCAGGTTAGTGTCGACTACGGCGAGGTGCGGCTTACCCGTGGAGCTGTTAGCTCCAGCATACGCAGCTGCTATGGAAATACTCGCAGCCCACGAACTGAATTTTGTTGGCGCGTCTGTGGATTCAAGCCTGTAAAGATGATCGTTGATCATGGAGCCTAGGGCAGGTGTCTCGAACATGCTGCCTGGCGGCAAGTGTGGCGGCCAGGGCTTCGTGGGATAGTGGAGAAACCCATGGGGCACAATACCTGTTGTGCTGTTCAGGCGCGGATCAAAGCCACCCCCTGACAGATCGTGGAAGCCGCGGAAGAGAAAGCGTGGTGTAGTTGTCTGTCGGGAGTCTGTTAAAGGGGGAGGGGCGTCTATGTTAGTAAGAGTATTGGGTTGACCAAGGTGCTTAGCACCTAGAAGGTATGTAGTACTACTCACATTCTAACTCATCCCATGACTTCTGAGAGATACCTAGTTTGGTTAGGTTAGGCGTTTCAAGGGTCTTATTCGAGGTACCGACGGATTCCTGCGACTGATCCTTCTTGACAAAACGACCGAATAAATGATTGCAACAGGCTCCAATAAATACGCTGGCAATAAATGAGGTTGAGCAGGCAGAAATTTTAGATAGTATGTGGGCGAAAAGAAACATAACCATTTGAGACCCCATTCTGTGTATTATGTCTGTGTCTGTGTCTGGTGGTATGATTACCTCGTTCTTGTAAATTACTATGGTGGAGGTGCTTTTCAAGTGAAAATACGGCTTCATACTTATATATATATATATTCGAGATGAGGAACAATAGAGGACTCGAAACTCCCACAGATAGCCATGAAGATCTAAAATACAATTCATTCAGAGACTGAGACAAGACTAAGCAACTCTATTTATTATCCACCAAACACAATTGCCTTATGCTTCTAGAATACTGGCACTCAATGAAAGGGCGCTCAGTATTGTAGGTCAGCAAGATCACCCGCGACGCGTCTAGAAGAATTGAAATCTTGATAGTAAGTACATAGTCTCAGTACCTACCATCTCACGTGATGTATCAGATAACAGTAATATAGGAGTCCGGGTTGAACATTTTATATGAGGCAAGGTACTCACCAACCTAGGTTAGAATGATAACGCCCCTGATGCCTAATAGGTGAGCTTCCTTACACGGTCCCACGATGAGAATTATTGAGGCTGCTGGCACACAAAACAGAGGTTTACTGTAAAACAGGATCAAAAATTTGCAAGTACTTTGGTATACCGCAGATGAGGGTATTCTCATCGAGGTTCTACACACATAAGACTAGAATCACGTCACTTACTCTAGTGTACGGAGATTCCTTATGCAAATTACGTAGGTACATACCTATCTTCATCTACAACACGTCTCGACTAGGTTAGGTAGGTATATAAGAGGACATCGCTCGCACTCCCTTAAGGATGACATATACTAAAAATATATGCTTTTATGTGTTTTAAGACACCTCCGTATATCAAAGCGATAGAGCACAGGTAGTTTAAAAGCATAATTATGTGCAATATGAGATCCTGGGTGTACGCAAAAAGGGGAAACCTGGCGATCTAGGTAAGGACAAAATACCTAATCCCGGAAACAAAACGCCGCAAGGAAGAATGCTCCACGTGGCGTGGGCAATGCATCTTTACTAGCTACCTAGGTTAGGAGTTTCTAAGAAGACGGGAAGAAAAGCCACGCTTTGTTTGGGTATAACAAGCCCCAAATTCGTTACCTAATAGAGGAAAATCCTATTACACCAGCCACCCTTCCTGGCTGGAAAGAAAGATTCGTGACCTATCTGAAAGAAAGAGAAAAAAATCTGCCGGTCAGCAGCTCTTCTACACTGACGTCAAGTTTGTCTTCATCAGCCAACCTGTGGGACCTTCTTAAAGAACCGTGTTGCCGGTCGGAGGCTAGTAGTAGTAGGCTAGGCTGACACAAGGCTGAGCTGAAATGGGAACGAATAAGCAGATAAAGAGAGAGAAAGAGGCTGGTGAGGTGTACTGGGAATGGATGGTGGAGCCCGGGCTGAAATAGAGTCGCTGAGGATCGGCAGGTGGCGGATCTTTGATTGATGCCCATTTATTCCCTCGCTTACCTGGACTGCCTAGGTAGGCCTAGGTAACCGGAATCCATTGTCATCTTCATGATGGAGTACCTAACCTTAGGTAGGTGTTACTCAATGATATTGGCGAGTGTAGACATGATGATTGGTCATTCACCGGCATGAGTGAATTAAGTGAATTGTCTCCGGCATGGGTAGATGCCGTGACATGGCAGGAGACACGATATAGAATCTGACACGATGTAGTTAGTGCTTAGCTTCTCGAAGTAGATGACGGTTCCATTTTCTTTTCTTCTCTTTCTCCCTCGCCACACCACCGTCATGGTCCCGTGAATTGGCCCTTTCTTGTCCCCGTATCGGCACGGCGTAGGTATTTACATGCAGGGTGGATGGGTGGGTGCCGTTGCACGCTACTACCTACCTACGCACAAGTCGGGCGACGGAAGCGAGTTTCTGGATGTGAACGACCTCCCCTCTCCTTTTGCCCAGACATCAATTGAGGCAGTGCTGGGTCACGTTTTTGACTTCATGCCGGAATAGCGGCACACGTTGAGGGGATGTGCCTCGGTGGTTGATTTGTTCTCGCGGTGTGCATCCGGTAGGTAGGTGGACAGGCAATTTTGACCTGTGAGCTTGCGGCGTAGTCTTGTGTGTTCCTGGGTAGAAAATAAAATGAGCATGTTTTTCTAAGAAACAGTAGCAGCTAGTTACCTAAACCTTGGCGCAAGATGTTTTCTTTCGTTGTTAGTATCTTGAAAGGTTATTATTTAGCAGGTACCTACCTACTTACTATTTTGCATTGAATATACATATGTACATACATACATATGTAGGTAGGAGGATCTTCTGTAATAAATAGGCACATGTACCTACATAAGTGTACTACCATCCTTGACCAGGTTGATTGAAGTACATAGGTACCTATGTACATCAATGTAGGTGGCAGCTTTCTCCAGATTTTCTCCAACTGGAATTGGTAGGTAGAGGTCCCCTCGTTCCTCGTTGGAGATCTGCAGGGTATATCCACATTTTCTACCTAGATATCTACGATTTGTCAAGGCGAAGACCGGGGGTATCTACGATTAATCGACCCACCATCGGATGGGAAATGGTATCCATAATAGGTATCTCTGCATCGGCATGGCATTCCTCTCAAAATGGCAATTCCATGTTGTCAATTGAGCTGGTGCTATAGGTACTAGTAAGTAGGCGGAATCGGGCGCATGTGGAACAATAACAACATTTGAGGTATCTATAACTCTGACAACTAGTACATTCCAAGCGTTATGGCTGAGGAGGCACGTATTGGCACTACCTAGGTAATCTAGGGTAGCAGTGCCACAGCCAGCTGGTGAATCCTGGGCATTTGAATAGTGTACCTAAGAGTGAATATTCAAATATATAAGAAGGGTGTGGGTGGTACATGTAGGAATCAAGGAGTGTTTTGGAATTACATCAATACATGCATTAATACCTACATACTTCAAGTTCCCATCTGCATCAACAATAACATTAATACACATACTTGAGGGTACATAGGTAGCTGTACCTATTTCCCCGCACGGTCAAACAGAAGCAACCTTGAACCTTACCACCCCCCTTCCCCCTTGGGTTTTCATTGTGTCACAGCCGCTCCCCCCATCAGCGGTTTGTGTGAAGTGTACTACCTACTACATAGGTACTAAGTATTACTAGTACTTGACGTAGGTAAGTAGTAGCTTTTTTTTGTGGCGCTGTACTTCTTAATATCAACCCATCACCCCGGCCTGTCATAAACTAGGAGGAGCATTCTTTAACTGGACAAACAATTAAAAAGGACCATCAAGACTTCCCAAAGAAAACGGGAATACTCGGTTTGGGACAAACTTAAAAACTGCCTGAAGGCGTTTCAGACCAGACATTTGAGAGAGAAACATCCACCCAAAGGTACGTATTTTGTCCTACAACTTTTTTTTCTTTTTCTTATTCTTCCTTCTCATTTCTTCCCCTCTTCAACCCCCTTCCCTTTCAACCAACCCAGGTAGTCAGGTAAATACACGTGTGGGAATAAGACATTGTGGCAAATCACCTACCTACCTAGTACCTACCAGCTACCTTATAATAATAATAATACCTGCTATCTCAATCCATCATCTACATATCACATCATATCATACCATATCATAACATTGTCGTTTTCGTCATCACCATTTCCAACGCTTCTGACCAAACTAGCCTCAATCCTCAACCACTACTCGCATCCAACCTCCAACCTCCATACTAATGGACACTCAGACAACCAACAGCAGCATGTCGTCCACCGGCAAGAACAAGAGTGTTGAGCACACTAACGGGCCGTCCTCGAGCGCCGGTGCTGCCGGCTTCCGATCCCAGGCAAAGATGACGGTCGAACCGGCTCGTCCAGAGGACCTCCAGCAGAGCTATGCATCTATCGTCGGCAACGACGCTGACCCCAAGGGCTGGTATGGCTCCATGATCAACACCATCGGCTCCTGTATCGGCACCCTGGGAGCCATCCCTGGCTGCTGCTGCTGCCCCAACCCCTACAAGCAGGTGCACCAGGGAAACGTTGGTCTCGTCACCAAGTTTGGCAAGTTCTACCGGGCCGTTGACCCCGGCCTTGTCAAGATCAACCCCTTAAGCGAACGTCTGATCCAGGTCGACGTCAAGATCCAGATTGTCGAGGTACCGCGCCAGGTCTGCATGACCAAGGACAACGTCACCGTCGATCTAACTTCGGTCATCTACTACCACATCACCTCTCCGCACAAAGCCGCCTTTGGTATCACCAACGTGCGCCAGGCCCTCATTGAGCGCACCCAGACCACCCTGCGTCACGTCGTTGGCGCCCGTGTCCTGCAGGACGTGATCGAGCGTCGCGAGGAGATTGCCCAGAGCATTGGTGAGATCATAGAGGATGTCGCTACCGGCTGGGGTGTGCAGGTTGAGAGCATGCTCATCAAGGACATTGTATTTAGCCAGGAGTTGCAAGGTTCCCTGTCTATGGCTGCCCAGAGCAAGCGTCTTGGAGAGAGCAAGATCATCGCCGCCAAGGCCGAGGTCGAGAGCGCCAAACTCATGCGTCAGGCCGCTGACATCCTAAGCTCTGCCCCCGCTATGCAGATTCGATACCTCGAAGCGATGCAGGCCATGGCCAAGTCGGCCAACTCCAAGGTCATCTTCTTGCCTGCTACTAACCAAACCATGCCCGGGTCCCCCGCATTCAACGCTGCCTTGGCCGATGGCAACAAGCATTACGAGACCGGCGAGGGCTCCGGCACTAACGAGTTCGGCACCAACGACCGTGCCTTCCAGCAGGCTATTAGCTCTCATATCGTCGAGAATATTTAAACTTGCTAAATATAGGTAGTGGATTAAGCCTGTTAGTCAGCCGGCCATTCATGGTCATGAATCAGGTTTTAGTCATTTCTGCAGATTATGGCGACGATCGATGAAAGTCAGGAGAGACAGACAGAAAGAAAGAGTATCTAAAGCATATAGGAGAGGGGAAAAAAGAAGAAGAAAAAGAAAAAAAAATTGCGATGACTCGTAATACCAGTAATATGAAGCAAGGACGACGACGTATGGAGAGAAGAGGATCCCACATCACGGGCAACCTGGAGAGTACGGATGAATTCGATTTTACTGTTCGGGTTTCACGAGAAGTTACCAGTCAGGCACTCGGACGGATAATTATTGGTTGTTCTTTTCCAGTTCGGAAGGGAGGCGAAATACC
The DNA here is from genome assembly GCA_022544895.1 of Biscogniauxia sp. FL1348. Classification (NCBI taxonomy): domain Eukaryota; kingdom Fungi; phylum Ascomycota; class Sordariomycetes; order Xylariales; family Xylariaceae; genus Biscogniauxia; species Biscogniauxia sp. FL1348. The sequence goes on along the minus strand of JAJNNV010000079.1, from coordinate 59,632 downwards.
CATAACTTCCTACCCCCTTTTTCTATTTTTTTTTTCTTTTTTTTTCCTTTTTATATTATGGATACCCCCCTTGCCCCCTTTGTCGGATTTCCCACCCACACCCGTCGATACGGAGACTACCAATCAACCTACTACAACCACCAGACACACTCGTTTGAGATGGGTGCATTACTATTATTATTATTGTTATTTGTTATGTAGCCTACAAATACGCTTTGAAGGTAACGAAAATAATGATAATGATAACTTGGGAAAATTGATTTTATCTCTTAGTTAATTTGCATGGTCTCATATTTAATCCGCAGTGGCTATTGTTATTAGTAATTTTTCTTGATGACTAGGTATCTATAGTAATGTGGTTAAGAGGCCTTAAACAAGTAAAACACATGCCTAGGTAGGTATTGGTGTAAAGGAAGCGAGGTAAAGCCGGATTTGCGTATTAGAAGAAAAGTGAAATGCTTGCTATCTCTGCCTAGGTAGATGCTCTTGTACTCATGATTTAGCGATTATGCATGTACCTGCCTATGTGATGATAACAATGCCTGTTTCACTCTGTAGCTTGCCCATTTCCTAGATTAGTCGGTAACACAGGTACTCGGGGAAAATACTATGTTATGTAGGTAGGTAGGTAGGGAGTTTCGTTTTTACCCAGTTATTGTATTCCATCAATGCTTGAGTGCCTAGGTAGCAATAATATAGTATAATAATATAGTGATATTATCTAAATAGACCGTCCAAGGGGTATCTATCGATCCGTATATATATAGTATCAAAATCAAATCGAACTTTATTTCCCCCATTCTCATCGTCGTGACTCAGTTCAAACCCTCTCGCCCCTTCTTCCCTATTCTTTCACCCATCCATCTCTAACCCAACTCAATCAAACCCCTCAAACTCATCATCCCCATCCCCGCCTCCTGGCTTCTGGTTCTTCCTTCTCACCTCCTCCAGCAGGCGCTGTAGATCCATCTCCTTCAGCCGCTCCTCCTCGGTGAGGTTCTCTTTGCGCTCGGCCTCGCGGCGGCGCTTCTTCTTGTCGCGGCGGGTGGCGCGGAGGTCCTCGCGGCCGTGCTTGTCACTCCAAGCCTCAGTGTTGCGCTTTCGCTTGGCCTTGTGCGCTTCTATCTCCTCTTCCTTTGTCTTTGCTTTCTCCTTGTTTTCCGGGGTGGTGAAGGTGGCTTGGCGCTGCTTCTCGCGCGCCTTGTTCTTGTACGCGAAGTTGTCCCAGTCGATGTCACCAGCGCCGAGGGAGCGGTCGCCCTGGAAGGCGCGGGCTTCGGGCATACGGGGGAGGCGCAACAGACCCCAGGCGCGCCCCAGCGAATCCCAGTCAAGGTCCGCGACGCGGAAGATGGAGCTCGCTGTGTGCTTGCTGTAGCTGCGTACCCAGCTAGGGAAGGCCCGCTGCGCCTTGTCATGCAAAGCGCGGTCCTGACGGACAACCTCGCGGATGCGTTGCGTTGCGTTGTCGGCTGCGGCATCATCTACTAAGACTTTTGGACGTAGAAGCGGCGTGATGGGCGTCTTGCGCACGTCCAGGAAGGCGATGTAGTCTTCCTCGTTCGGTTGTAGGAATATGACACTGAGGCCGCGCCGCCCGGCTCGCCCGGCGCGCCCACAACGGTGGAGGAAGGTCTTGGGATCGCATGGGGGGTCGATTTGTACGACTAGATCGACGTTGGGGAAATCAAGGCCGCGCGCTCCGACGTCGGTAGTGAGGAGGACTGACGGTTGCGTCGAGTGTAGAAACCGGGAAAAGTTCTTTTCTCTGACCTTCCCGTCGTATTTTCCGTGTAGTGGGACTAGATTGTATCCGTCTGGGAGGAGCTGGGGGAGAACATTGGTGAAATAATCGACGGAAGCGCAAGTCGAAAGGAAGACGATGCTCTTGGCGGGCCTGGGATCTAACTTGTCCAAGAGCTGAACTAGGCTGGGTATTTTATGATGCGCCGGCGTCATCAAGAAGCTCATTTGTAAACTAGCCGGTGTTCTCCTCTCCTCTATGATTCCGCCCGTCTTGGAGCTTTTAACTCTCACAGCGACCTTCACCGGATTCCGTAGCCCTACTCGGATAATCTCGGTAACAGCTTCGCTGACACTGGCGCTGAACAACCCCGTTCTTCTTTGCTTCGGTATCCGGGATATAATGCTCTGTAGATCCGCCTTGAACCCCAAATCTAGAAGCCTGTCGGCCTCGTCGAGGATAAGACATTCGAAGCTCGACTGAGGACAGTGCACGTGCGGTGACGAGAGGAGTTCTACGAGCCTCCCGGGCGTCGAGATGATTACGTTCGGCGAGTGGCGCAGAAAGAAACTGAGATCTTGGGCAGTCGTCGTAGTACTGCCGCCGGAAAGCAGCTGTGGGACGACGGCGGGCGCACTCGTGGCCGGTCGCTTCTCTTCGCCAGAGAGCCATGGCGCAATTTCGGCGGATGGTGGATGGAAGGCGATCAGCGACGTGAGTGTGCCGTGTATCTGAACTGCGAGCTCACGCGTAGGAGCGACGACAATGGCTGCGATATGGCCTTTCTTGGTAGGTTCCTCTTGGCGCAGGAGTCGGTGGCAGAGGGGCAGGAGGTAGGCTAACGTCTTGCCGGACCCTGTTACAGCTTCTGTTTTTTTTACTCGCGATTAGCTACATGATCGTGGCCATGATGCTTTGGGTCGAAGGTATAGGGAAGACTCTGAACGCACCCACCACGACGTCCTTGTTCCCACCACCAAAGAGCGGCCACACGCTCGCTTGAACAGGAGTTGCGCGACTGAAGCCAAACGATGCGACAGCGTCTATAATCCAGTCTGCTAGAGAAGGGGTAAGTGCATCCCAGGCGCGGGGATCTTTCTTGGGTGGCTCCGGTGCCATTGTTATCTGGGTAACCTGTGCTTGGTCGAATTGAGGAACGAGTGTATGAAAGCAGCAGAATGGGGTGGGATGTGGGATGAAGCCAAACCCGCATTCAAGAGACCATCACTTTTTTTTTAGTGTACTACTAAACCTTCCAACTTTCCTTATCTTATCTTATCGTATAGAATCAATTGGTACTACCAAGGTAGGTACCCACCTATCTCTTATCTTATCGACGGCCATGTACTACTTAATGCCAGCTGGTTGCCACTGGTGGACCCTGACACCCGGGCTCCTCCCCCCTTTTCTCGTCCATTGATACTTCGTTCTGGCTTAAATCTCATTGATGTTCATTTGAATTACCTGCCCAATACCTAATAACCTCAACTATAGTAAATGACGTTCATGATACCTTAGTGACCACGACTTCTATAACTTTGACTCATTTAAAATATACCTGAGTTAATTCTTCGATCATCAATCGACAGTGACTCGACGAGGTATACCTACGAGAAATAGCAAGGCCATATATTTCAAAATATACCTACCCACGAGTATGTGAGGATGTCCTTAAAGAATAGCCGCAGTGGCCTATACGAGTGTATTCAAACAAGGAGACTGAGATTTCACATCCCACATCTCAACTTCAATCTCATAGCTAGATAGCGAGGTAGCTACCTACCTAGTCAGCCAAGCAGCACCCCAAACACAACGCAGACACTACACATTGCGCTTCCATTGACTATATATATTGCGCAATATGCTACTCATCTAATGAGTTACCTACCTACGGATGGCACGAAAGGACTCGCCTCAGCCAGCAATCTATCTAAGAAAGGGGGGAAAACCCTCCTACTTACTCCTCGGCCGCATAATACGCATCGTCCGGCAAACCCAAATCGCCCACCATCATTCCCGCTCTCTCCTCCCTATCCACAGCCACATTCCCAGTCCTTACCCTCTCCCCTGTCTCCGCCTCGAAGTCCTCCCGGAACTGCGCCACCGTCTCCAGCACGTCCCTTACCTGCTCGGGGCCGAGGCGCGCCCCCTCGGCGAGCGCCAGCGCATGCGCCGTGCGAACCGCGTTCTTGATCTGGCGGCCGTTGAGGTCGTGCGCCGCGGCGAGCCCGGCGACGACATGTTCGGGCCACTCGGCGTCGCGGAAGCCGGGTGTGCGCGCGAGGAACAGGTGCCACAGGCGAGCGCGGGCCAGCGCGTTGAGGGGCCGGTACCTGAGCGCGAGGTGGATGCGCGACTGGAAGGCGCGGTCGAACGAGTCGATGCGATTTGTGGTTAGGAAGAGAACGCCGGAGAAGTACTCGAGCGTGCGGAGGAAGACTAGGAGGGGGGGGAAAGAGGGGGTTAGGTTAGCAGGGGGATAGACTGGTCGAGGGAGAGGTCGCGAGGTACATGGATGGATGGATAGATGGATGGGGGAAGAGGTGAGGGGCTAGACTTACTGGAAACCAAGCTGTTACGCTCTAGGTCGTGTGATGAGCGTTTCTCGAGGAAGACATCAGCCTCGTCGATGAGCAGGACGGCATTCCAAGCTCTCACGAGCTTGAGGATTTTACGCAGTCTCTCGTCGACGGTTTTGACGTCGGTGCCCAGCTCGCCGGACATCAGGACGTAAAGGGGACGCTTGATATCGTCGGCGATGCTCTCTGCTGTGAACGTCTTCCCGATGCCGGGTTCACCATGGAGAAGGAAGATGCAGCCTTGCCCCTTGCCTTGGATGAGATCGTCGAACCCGTCGGCGCCCGATGTATGGCTCTTGGTCAGGGCGCGTATGAGGCGCTTCTGTCGCGTAGGCAGCAGGAGCGCATCGAACGCCCCGTCGTCGAAGACCACCTCGTGGATGAAATCGACGTAAAACCGGCACCATACCTTCTCGCTCAACGAGAAGCCCATCATAATGTAGTGGCACAGCATGAAGTCTTCATCCGTGAAGTAGGATTGATCGGTCACTTTGGCCTCGGCGATCTTTATCTCGCTCTCTGTACGCTCTTGAATGAACATCTTGCAGTCGAGCATGATCCGGCCACCGATCTAGAGTTGCCGAATTGTCAGCTACCTAAAGTCCAGGGAACGAGATCTTCCCGAAAAACAAACTTACCTGTATGTTGTCCTCTGGGTAGGAATTACTAGCTCTCCCAGAGAGGGAGACAGTTCGTTGTTTGTCAACCATGATAGCCTCGCCATCGTAGGCGCAATGCTGAACGCCGACCAGGCTACAGTACTTCTGGCCTCGGGATATCAGGCTCTTTCGCACGGTGGTCTGGTCGATATGGAACTGGAATGGATAGCTAGAGAGTGTGTTTACTTCTTTGATACCCTCAAAAGCCAGCACGTTGAGTTGCTTGTGGACATATCCAAAATGAGTCCCATTGTGCGATAGTGCCTTGGCTGTGACTATCCACCGGGGGCACATACCACCTACTCCCGTGCTGTAAGAAACGTTCACGACTTTGTTGACAGACTGTGTGTGGGCGTCGCCCGTGAACACGAAGTCATCCGGCTTGAATAACATCCAGAGGTCTCTAAATTCAATACAAGGAGTCGTCGCATGGATATTGTCTTCAAATCGTCGGATATCCCGCTGAAACTCTCTCTCTGTAAAGTCAACTAAGAGAAGAACGTGACGCCTTGCGATGGCATCGTCAAGATTGTCTCTGTACTGGCGCAGTTCTTTGCGGTAGTGGAATAGACAGCCAAGGGCGGATATCTCGTTGTTGCCCGTCAGGGTGATGTTCCCCGTGAAGTTCTGGCCGGGGTAGGCTCCGATCACACTCCGAATAGCATCGCGGATATGACTGGAGCGGATTTCCAGGTTCACCTTTTCGATACGACTTTCACGGTCGTAGTATCTGTAGAGGCGCATGACGAACTTGCCGTCATCTTCCAGGTCGGCATCCCGGCCCAGTTGAAACTCCTTGACAGCACGCTTTCCTTCCAGGTCGTAGCGAGCCTCATACTGTTTGATTTCACATTGCATCTCCTCTGCCTGAGATGTCTCTTCAACAGCTCCATCCTGCAGTGAGCTATTTGAGAGAAGAGATGGTGCCTGGGCCTCGCTAGTTGCGGGTAGGATCTCAAAGTCGTCACTTGCCGGCATCTTGGCTTGACGATACACCACTGGGTGCTAGGTAAGTAGGTAGGTAGGGGGATAACAACGACTGGAATCAAGTCTTTGTATGAACTGTCATCCACAGGAAATAGAGACTCAAATAGGATGGATAGATACCTGAAGTGCTGTATTCACTATCTGTGTTCTAGGGGAGATATTTATATACCCATACCTATCCCGTGTAAGGCAGCACTCAGATCCACAGTAGTAAGAGGCAGCCAAGGCGATTGCCCTCTTGTTGATCAACAAGGCAAAGAGAAAGGAAGTCTCACCATCTCTCCGCTTGGGTGCTACAGTGGGGAAAATGATGTAGGAGGTGAGCTCAGCATTGGCTGGACTCTTGCTGAGCCGCAGAGTCCGGTGTAGCTACAAAGCTGACATGCTTCTGCCTTGCAGATGGCTGTAAAGGTATTGGTCGCCTGTCAGAAGCGTCCAAGCTAGGCAGGGAGGCATTTCCAATAGCGCAAACAGCCCTCGCACACTCCCATATCCAGTTGGATAGGTCGCGAACTGCAAGTAGGTCGCGCTGTCATGAGTTCCGGCGATTTACACGTGGTGCTGATAAAACCATCGGTCTGTACTTAGGTCTACCTATAAAAGAACTGTTGAACCTGGATTATCCTAGGGTTAGCCGCTGCTCACTGTAGCGATAATGGGTGACGATCTCTTCTTCATACGAGAAAATGGTTAAGAACGTGGGATAAGAAAGGAGTATTCTTAGGAGTACTCCTAGATGGGTAGAGGATGGCGGAGATAGGGGACTTGCAATAACGGAGACAATGCATTGAAGCGTGGTATTATATGCTTATATAGAGCGTCTATGCATTTAAAGCGGTCATTACACTAACCGATATAGCTTCCATCCCACTTCATAGCATTTGCCAGTTGGGAACTTGAGAACTTCAACCTCAAACAAGTGAACTATCTCCAGACCACCGCGAAATCGCTACCATGCCTTTGTAAGCTCTCCAGTCCGTACTTACTAAATGCACCTAACTAACAGCGTGCCTATCGCAGACACCTCTTGGGCAAGAAATCATGGAACGTCTACAACAAGGAGAACATCGCGCGCGTGCGGCGCGACGAGGCCGCCGCCCGGGAGCGCGAGGAAGCCGAAGAGAAGAAGCGGCAGGAAATAGATGCAGCGCGGCGCCTCGCCATCCTACGAGGCGAGGACGTCCCTCCGCTACCGCCTCAACCTCCCTCCCCCTCCTCCCCCCAGAACAGTACCACGAGACTGGCCGGCGATGATCAGCAACGACAAGACGGGCAAAGCAGCAGGGACTGGACGTCCTCCCAGCGCCGGAAGAAGCGCAAGCGCCACGGCGAGGACGACACCGACTTCGAGATGCGTCTCGCGCGGGAGCGCGCGGAGGAAGAGCGAGCTGACGCCACCACCACCACCACCAGCCTAACCAAGAGAAAAGCCGGCGGCAATAGCAGCAGTATGGACGCGCCGCTCATCGACTCGGCGGGGCACATCGACTTGTTCCCTGCGGAGCGGGCGCCGGAGCCGAACGCCAAGAACCAGGAAGCGGAGCGCGAGGCGGCGCAGCGGCGCCGCGCGTTCGAGGACCAGTACACGATGCGCTTCGCCAACGCGGCGGGGACCAAGGCGGGCGAGTCCCTGCGGGGGCCGTGGTACGCCAAGGGCGGCGAGATGGCGGAGGGCAATGCCGAGGCGCCGGGGAGGGACGTGTGGGGCAACGAGGACCCGCGGCGGCGGGAGAGGGAGGCGGCGCGGATGGCGTCGAGCGACCCGCTGGCGATGATGAAGCGCGGGGCGGCCCAGGTGCGGGAGGTGGAGAAGGAGAGGCGGGCGACGAACGAGGAGAGGGGGCGCGAGACGAGGGAGCTCCGGAGGGAGGAGAGGAGGCGGGAGAAGAAAAAGAAGAGGCGCACGAGGGACGGGGAAGACGGGGATGGAGAGAGGGGTAGGGGTGTGGATAGAGACAGCCCAGATGCGAGAGGTTCAGGTCGGAAACATCTTCATCGTCGACGAGAGCGCGCTGATGGGCACGGCCATCGACACGGTCACCGGCCAGAGGGCGAAGATCGCCATAGGCATCGGCGTGAAAGCAGTCGTCGCCATAGTCCTGGACAAGAGAAGGATGACAGGCGAAATAGGCACTAACAGTATTGGACTGATGGGACTGTGGGCGTTTTGGTCTTCTTATAATGCGTTCTCTCTACCTAACTAGCTAAGATACCCGATTACTATTTGACACGCTGCTTGGTTATACATGGGGAAATGGAAGAATTGTATTGTATTGTTGCTTTAACCTGAAATCCATAATTAGGGGGTATCATTGATGTGCTTTTCTGGGAGCTGTTTCCTTTCATCCCCGTCTATCATTTCACTACCACATCTTCAGAATGCCCTGCTCAACAGGTCATCTATCCATTAGTTTATTAATTAATTAATTAATTATCCTCTTTCCAAGGCAAGTTGATGGCGACCTCCTGCATCTGCTTCTCGACCATGTCCACAATCTTGGGCGCCCCCTTGAGCCCCTTCAGCGCGGCGATGATCTCGTCGGCCGTCGCCTGGCTCAGGCCCTCCTTGCGATCGGAATAGATGTCGATGCCCTCCTGCGTGAACAGCGTGGGGGCGAACCAGGTCACGGCCCAGCGCTCGACGCCTTGGTCTGCCGCGGCGGGGCGCTCTCCCCACCCCAGGACCTCCCAGTAGCTGCTCGCGATGGCCAGCAGGCCCTTGCCGCGCCACTTCCAGGCGGCGGGGACCTTGGGGTCGGGCCGCTCGACGCCGACGACGCTCTTGACGCCGCCCTTGCCGTCCTTCTTCTCGTACTCGACCACGTTGTCGTTGGTGCCCGGCGCGCACGAGGCCGAGGGCTGGTACGCGGCGTAGGTTATGCGCACGTTCTGCGCGGACCGCCACATGGAGAGGGTCGAGTGCGTGACGGTCCAGGTGCGCCGGAGCCAGTCGATCGGCGGGGCGACGAAGGGGTCGGACGTCATGGCTGGAGTCGATGGTTCCGCGGGCTTGGGGGAGCTGGTAATGTATTTGGAGGGTATACGCAGAGTGATGGGACCTGTTGGAGGTGGTTGTGGTTGTTGTGGTTGTGTTGGTTCTGCCATGGCTGGCGCTCTGTGTGTGTGTGTGTGTGTGTAAAGGAAGAACGCGGTACCTAGATGTTCCCTTGCCTAATTCTATGAGCAGACAATGCAATCACGTTGAGGTGGTGAGGATCTCGGATGGTTGACAATGGAAGTTTAAGTGGAAAGTTATAAGTTGTTGATGTATGTGTGTAGATTAGGGTAGATGCTGTAGGTAGGTAGGTAGAGCTGGAGCTATAGAGGTAGTACTGCGTTAGGTCACCAAGGTAAGTAAGTATCAAATGTATGTAACGAAGCTCGGGAAGTTGAGCTTCCGGGAAGGTCTCCCTAGAGCTGTTTTAGGGTCCAATGATGTCACACAATTGCATCTTAGCCCCTCACACCAGGTCTGTACTTACCCTAGGTACCTAACCAAGGCAAGCTCCTTTCCCTAATCGTACATTAGTACGTTTAATGTTAGGTTAGAGCCTTTTAGCTTTGTACTAGCACATACCTTATGTACATACCTAACTATGTAGGTACATTTCACTGTTCCGTCTCTTTTATTCTTTTCTTTTTTCGCATCGGCGCCTAACGTTTCCCATCCCCTCCATCTTCCCATCTCCATCCCATCAAAGAACAATCGAAATCGACAAATCCGAGTCGCCTTCCCATCGAGAATTGTCAATACCTCCTAGGTACCTCGGGTTCCGCGGTCCCACAACTTTGCACTTCTCCATACCCATTTCTACACTACATTATATCATTGGCCCCCCACCTTGACATCCGCCTTTTCGATTCTTCCTTGATGCGACTTTACTAGATTTTGTTATTCTGTCATCATGAGCGACACCGAGGACACCGCCGCCGCCATGGCTCAGGCCATGGGCTTCTCTAGTTTCGGCGCCCAGCTCCCTTCCAAACGTCGCAGATTCAATCCCGGCACCGAGGCTGTCGTCGCCTCGTCCTCCGATTCAACTGTCCCTCTCTTCCAGACCGGACATCACGCCCCAGGCTCAGGCTCGAACGCGACACCGCTGGGCACCCGGGCTCGGAATCAAGATGAAATTGACCTAGACGCCGACGATGACGAGCAACATATCGCACCCGATCACAATGCTAGGGCACGAGGTCGGGACGGACAAGATGGTAACGGTGATGACCTAGAGCCGCAGCCTATTGAGACATCTCGCCCACCTACGTCCTTAGAAACCGATACGGGTGTTGATATCCAATCCCAGATTGATAACATAATCGGAGTATCTGCCCCCGAGGAAGGCAGTGCGTACTTTGCGTCACAGACGACCAACGGGGGAGAGGGAGACCAATGGGGTCGGGGTCGCGGTCGTGGTCGAGGTCGTGGTCGCGGTCAGGGTCGCGGACGTGGCGGGGGCCAAGGTCGTGATTCAGGACATAACTGGTGGGAGGACTATTATGATCCGTGGTCACTGACGAACCCGTGGGAGAAACTGGAGAAGAACCTAGGTCTCGAGCCGAGAGACAGTTTTCTGACCTGGGAAGAAGCAAAGGCTGGCAAAGCTCTCATATGAGATGGCCTTGCCTTTTTATGTCCCCAGGCTTAGGCCTAGGGTTAAGTGAATTATGCCTAAGGCAAATATGGGATGACCAGAGCTGACCAGAGCTTCGCACACCCTTATCCACATGACTTAGCCAGCCATAAAGGGGAAAAGGAAGACGACTATTCGACAAGTCTGATATCCGTGGATCTCTTTGCTTCATAGGGTGTCACTAGCCAACAGGACATGGTTAAAAGCCCCATGCTATGTTCAGGGGCACTCACAATACGGCCCTACCTCTTAGGCCTTGCTTTTGTCACGTGACAGGCCTACCTTCGCTGGTGACTGCCTCACTCATCCTGTGGCTGGACGCCCCACGACCTTGTACACGAGGGATCTTCGCTACCATACTCCCCCTCTCCCCGCCCCTCCCCTTCCGGTCCACTAGGCGGCTGGGGAGAAGGGAGGGGAGAGGGGCCATGGACAGAGAATACAGTCTACTGTATTCTTACAGGTACGGCTCTTACGGCACGGCATTAGGTCACGCCATCAAAAGGGGAATCTCTGTATTACTATGTTAAGGAGAAAGCCAAAACCGACCCAATAGGAACGCCAGAGAACAAGCCCACCAGCTACAAAAGGTCAGCTACGACCTATCTACCGTTCATCCAGTACGAAAGAGGCAATAACTACAAATCCAGAAATGGAAAGGTGTCGTCCTCTCGCCGAGTGTGGCAGAGAACGTGGTCTAACTACGGGTACCCTGTCTCTCTCTCGTCCCTCCGCCCCGAGTGTGTCTCTATGGCATCCCACCACGTTGGAGACACCCCACGAGCCTCTGTACATGCCTCTGTACATGCCTGCCTCCCGCTCACGCATCTGCAGGCGTACTGACCCTGACCCTGGGCGCCACCGTACCGGTCGCGCACGTCATGCTGCCTCGCATACATACATATCTACTCGTCTACCAGAACACAAAAGTCCATGTACTTTTAGCTCATGTATCCTCCAGGTCGTCCCGAAATCATCCAATCATAGCTCATAACCGCGGGAGGAGTATCCTCCTTGCCTCGCTAGCTTTTCAGCCCGCCCACCTCCTGTACATTCACGCGTGGTTGGCAGGGGGTGTCAGACGCAGGAACAAGAAATAGCTTCCCGTCCCCTGTCTGTACACACAGGACTGCTACGTACCACACTACCGCCCGTAAAGCAGCGATGCAAGATGAGCGTCTAATTTTTGGCCGCCCAGCCGCCTAATTCCGATCCAAGATCCACCGCAGCCACCACGTTTTCCCCGTGTCTTTCGTACCCAGCTTGTCAGTCGTGTAGGGGTATGTGCAGATCCGAGACCACCAGAATTCAAGGAAAACCTGTCAAAAAGGTGGAGGGGGCGTGTGCATTTGTGAGATGCCGGGTTCGTGAGAAAGCAGGGTTGAACAGATCTTGCATCACTTTCTCTCTGTCACCCAGATCTCGCATCTCCCCCTGCGATCCCACCCAACCCCCTTCCCAGCCACGTACACACTAGATCTGGTTCCCTCCTTTCCGGAGAAAAAAGTGAGACATCAAACGGCCGCTAAAAAAAGTCTAAACAAACGACATATGAAAGGGGTCAAAGTACAAGAAAAAGACATCTTGTGCTTTTTTCTTTTCCGGGGGGTCCATCAATTTTGTAATCCTCTTATTATGTTCGCCGGACGCCTTTCCGCCTGCCGTAGAAACCAGACATCCGTAATGAGAAATTTGAAATGAGTCAAAAAAAATGCCCCGTGCGAGTAGCAAGAATAGTGGAAATAGTAATAATAGAAATTGCGGCTCTCTCTCCTTAGTATTCGGGAGAGGGATACCGTTCGCGGGCCTTTTGGTACTCTTTCGAGTGCTTCTTCTCGGCCTTCTTCTTCAGGGACCTAGATTTTTTGAAATCATGATTAGCTACTGGACTCTCGATTTTCCGGTGTACGTATATAAAGCTTCCGGGAAACAAAACTCTGAATTTTCTAGTCCATCCCAATCTTGTCACCTGAACAGGAGATAATCTTGCGAGCTTCAGAAGAGACAAATTGGGGGGATTTGAATTGTGGAGAGTGAAGAAAAGGGGGGGAAGATGAGCAAATCGGAGATAAAACCAACTCCAATCCTCGACCCCTTTTTCACTCTTTCTCCAAATTCGTTTCTCCCCCTTTCCCCGTTTTTATCAGGGGACGAGGAAAGAGGCGTGGAGAGAGGATATAGAAATGGATAAAAAGGAAGAAAAAAAATTCGGTCACTTACGACATCCTCTTGGACGTCCACTCGAGGTTCGATCGCACCTCCTGCGCGTCCTGCAGGCCGTCGGCGAACCGGGCCCGGGTGCGCGCCAGGCGCGCCTGCGCCTTGGCCTGCAACTCGAGGAGCTCACGGTGCTTGGCGTTGAGGTTTCCGGATCTGGGGTTTTTTTCATTGTTAGCCCATATATATTTATATAATAATTTCTCTTCGCCCGGCAATTTCTTTTGGGCTTCCCTCTTTTATTCTTTCGTCGAGAGTAAGATAGCGGGGCAAGGGGAGTAAGAAAAAAGGGGAAAGGGAAAAAAACTCACGTCTGCGCCTGCACGGCCAGACTCCGATCCAGCGGGATCGGGTCGAACGTGTCGGCGAACCGCTCCTGCATGTACTCGTTGAAGTCGACGCCGCTGGCGGAGCCGGCGGCCGAGGAGGAACCCCCGCAGCAGCAGGACTCGCCGGTACACCCGGCATGGTGGTGGTGGTGGTGAGGGTGCTGGGAGTTGGTGATGGTGGTGGTGGCCGGGTTGGTGTACGTGCCCCCGCCCGAGGAGACCACCGAGGGGTCGACGCCCTCGGGCGGCGAGACCGAGTACGACGACGATGAGAAGCCGCCCGCTGCCGCGGGAGAGTAGTACCCGTATCCTGCCGCGTCCTTGCCGCCTGGCGTGGGGATGGGGACCGCTGAGGTGGTGGCGCTGTAGTATTGCGTGGTGTAGGAGGACATGGTGGTGTGTGTGTATGTATGTATGGATGTATAGATGTGATGGGGTGTGGTGGTGGGTGTGGTATAGGTAACCAGTGATGCGTGAGACCTTGGTGTCTTTGTGTGTAGTATGTGTAGGTGTGGGTATGTGTCTTGGATGGTATGTGTGTCTCTTGTGTGGTGTATGTGTGTGTAGGTAGGTAGGCCGTTGGTATGTTTTTGACTAAGTCAAAAAAGCTGTCTGGATATTTCACGATGTGAAAGATGAGAGTTGAGAAGAGCTGGTGTAGGAATTGATGATGAAGAGAAAGGAGGAAGAAAGATCAGAGTCCAAACCCGTCAACGACGACCCCTTTTATACTTTTTCAGTCACCAGTCGATGCCATAGTAATCGAGGGCTTTCTTACCCTCGTCCTCCCCTTCTCTCCGAGCCCTGGGGCCACCACCGGAGGGATGAACAGACACCGGCAAACGCCATTCGTCCGATCTGACTGGATAGTACGGGATAGGATAGACAGGTAGACAGACCATGGTTAGAAGAGGCTTGAGGTGACCGACCCCGCTCTCTTGCCTGTTTTATCCATGATATTGGATCCCGGAGAAGAGAACGAGAGAGATGAAAGGGGGTACGTACATTGGGAGAAGTATAGTACGAAGAAGGGGGGGGGGACTAATAGGAACGAGGGGATCATGACCAGGGGCAAGGGGTCGGCCAAGAACGTAAGGGCAAATATCAGACCAGAGTAAACAAGACGAATGTATAACCCAAAAGAACATGTCTAAGTATGTATCATTGGAATAAGAATACATGGGCAGAATCGGCGGGAACATGTGCAAAGCAGAAGACGTGTGTGTGTGTGTGTAAAGTACAGTGCCGAGCTTGCTTGCTTCTCTCAGCCTGGGTAGTATGGGGACAATGCGGCCTGGGGTCCGTCTGTACGGTACGGTACAGATTGGCCCTGTCTCGACATCTCCCCGGGCCCTGGATGGTACCCACCTTGACTTGTTGGATGTATACTCTCTATCTACAATGGGTTACTTGTATAGGTTGGGGTTGTCGGCTTGCTTGCTTCGGTATCACTTCCTTCGCTAGTGATCATCCATCTAGCCTATCTATTTTCCTAGCAAGGGGGGGATGGGGGGCAAGAGGAACGACACACATAGATCGACACGGACAGAAAAAAAAAGGAAAAGGAAAATAGAAAACGGCCCGGTAAGTCTAACTGGATGGAAGAAATAAAGAACCAGATGTGCGTTCGTTCGTTCGATCCGGTACGACCTTATGACAATGAAAAGCCTAGATACGGAAAACCATAAGTACCATGCAAGAGTGACAGAATAGTCTAGTCATCATCGACATACGCAGAGACTCACTCACTCACGCCCCGTTCCCTTTCCTCTCCTGCATATATACTTAGTAACTGGAATGGGGAGTTAGTTGACTGGTTTTTCGGAATTCGGAACCAGTTGCCCTTCCAGTGCGTCAGATTATCAAGGAAAGAGGTAAAATATAACGTGGTAAGAATATGCCGGGAGGCGAATATCACTACCGAACGGGACCGGGGGGTTTGACGGTGAAGATCCAGGATAGCTTTCCTTTGCTGGTGGAGGGGAAGGGGGGGGGGGGGGGGGGTGAAAGCATCAATGCAGAGCCTCTGGGTCTTCATAGCATGGGTGGCACGGACAACCTATAAACAAGCGGGCGATGTCACGAAGGGTGGAAGTTTGATATTGTTATGTTATGGGGCGCGAGGGCGTTGTGTAAGTCCCACAGGAAAAATGTATACATAAGGTCTCGAGGGTAGATACATCAGGACGGGGTACCTACTTGTGGATGGCCACGGACGCGCCGATTCCTCCTCTCCCTTGCCAATCCGCGGCGGCGTGGGGAGGGTCGACAGGCAAAAACGAATACACGACTTGATAGGACGGGATATCTAAATGTCCATATAACATATGTGGGATCCATGAAAACTCGACGATGAGCTGGACAGAAAAGAAGTGCCTGCATGTGTGAGGGTGGGAGGGATGAGATGGGATTCCAAGCAAGAAAGCTAGTCCGAAAGTATATACCTGCCTACCTACCAACGAAGCGAACGGCTGCTTCGAGATGCACATATAACTTACAGAGGTACTACCTACGTACACATACCACCTAGGGTAAGGCCGAAGGTCTGTGAGAGATACCTAGAGGGGCGTGTCCCTACCTACCTAAGTTAAGTACCTACCTTCTTCATCGCCATCGGGATTAGAAAAACGTCGCAAGTAGACATCATGAAGGGCATATCCTGGACTGGGTGGCGTGTAAACGGGATAGACGGAGGGCACTCGAGCCGTCTAGATCCATCCGGTCCCCGACTTGATCCAGTCGGGTGCCTCGTTGACATGGAGAGCGATGGATAGCTTCCAACAAGCGCGCTGACGCTAACGAGCCTAGCTAAGTAGGTCAGGTATATACGAGGGGGGGGGGGGGGGGCAAAAGCAGCGACAGATTTTTATTAAGTATTCTTTTATTTCGTTCTCTTATTTACTTCGCGCGCCACGGTTCGCGGCAAGGTGGGCAGAAAATAAAGAGGAAGCAGGACTGCATATGCCATGTAGCAGTCCAGGCGCGCGGACGACCCCGTTGGCAATACTAAGCCCGATGGAGATGAAAGTAGTGGAAAGAAAGGAGGAGAGAAGGGGGGGGGGAGTGCAGTTACAGGGTATCGAATCATGAACAAACCGCAAAGCAACACACCAGTAAGTTCAAAAGAGAAAGAGGGAAAAAGAGATAGTAAGAAAAGAAGAAAAAAAAGAACGCTGTCAGGTTGCCGTTTACTGGTCAGGTCAGGCAGAAGTGCAGCAAGTCGGGCATTTTTGTGTGATGATGTGTTGTCAAGCTCCAGAGCCACCCAAATAATTTATTATTTTCGTTTACCTAGGTATCATTATGATTATCTTCCCTTTTTACCCTTTCTCTGTCTATTTATTTGCTATTCTGCTCTTTTTTTCTGGGAATAGGGGGGCATTTAACTAGCCCGAAAGGGGAGGGGGGAAGGGAATCATCTTCATCCCAATTGCCAGGATTACCTTTTTTTCCCCAGCTGCAAGGAATACACTACCGCCCCCGGGGTCAACAACACCCCCTTGTTCCTGGTGCATTCTGTGCTGTACATACGTATGTAGGTATATGTATGTATGGACGCATAGCGTGTGTAAGTGCTTTTCGGGGAGGGGCGGTTAGCTTAGGGATTTTCCAGAATATGTAAAGAGGGAAATTATCTGATTGGTCAGAAATTCAAGAATATATCGGCCGGTGGGAAGGGTAAGAAATATCAATGCAACCGATGGAGAGGGGAGGGGGGTTATGTAGAAGAGTGCCTACTAACCTAGATAACCTAGTGTTGTAACTAATAAGGAAGAAATAAAAATGAAAAAAGAGAAAAAAACAAGAAAGGGAAATCAAATATACACGAACCGATTTACTACCTAGGTACTCCCCTTGGCTCACGAACTCTCTGAACTCACTCCTCCCCCACTAACCTACACTACTTTCTTTGCGGGTTTTGCCCCTCCAAATATGTCGATCAAGCATACCTAAGTAGGAAAATCAAAGGTAAAAAAAAAAAACCACCCCGTGCCCCGCTACCTAACATCCATGGTGGTCACAGTAAAAAGATTTCCCACATGGGTTGCACGACTGGGTAACTCCCATCTTCAGGGTCCAGTGTCTCGGAAACGTGTGTTTGTGGTCACGGTAAACAGCATGGAATAGGCAGACAAGAGCCGAAAGAGAATTAAAAAAAAAACCGTTGGCATCTTTGAAGAGGGGGGGAGGAGGGGACTTTTTCGAAAAAGTTCGCTGTGAGGGAAAAAATATCTATACCTAAAAACATTTTTTATATATATAATTATTTCCTATGATCTATCTGTATGTACAATGACACAAGCTAGGTTAGGTACCTACGTTCTAACACTACCTAACCTAGGTAGTTTGGCTGGATAACTGGAAAGGGATCTAATTTAGCACATCATCATGAGGGTTGCGTTGCGTTTGGATCCGCATGTTACTGTACGTTTAAGAGAATCGATGTGCTGTCCCCTTCCTCATCCTTCTCCTCCGCCCTACGCCGCCCCCTTTGACGTGTCCGCATCAAGAGTTTGTTCGGACCGCCCCAAACCTCATTGGACCAAATCGACTGGTCAATTCACCTCTTTTCGTCCCCGTGTGTGTGTGTGTGTGTTTGTGTGTGGGTGGGTGTGGGTGTATTGTATGCGTGGCATCAAGGCAAAAATGGCCAAGGGGGGACCACACGATGTACTGTACCGAGCGCATTTGGGTGTGGGCGATATGCGATCGGGGCGTGGGAATCTTATAATCTTGCATCCCACGCAGCAGCGTGTATCAAGTTTCTTCTACACTAGGAACTAGGAAGGGCGAAGAGGTTCTCATTGGTAGTAGGAAGTACAAGATTGCCTGTGCTTGTGCTTGTGCTTGGTAGGTACATATTGACACTACCACTACTTAGTCGAGCAACGTGAGGAAGAAAAGAGAATATTGGGTACGGGAAAATAAAACAGCAAACGGAGACGTCACTTGGTGTGAGCCAGGGCTGGCCAGGGTATCTCCATCTAGCTCCGCAGGATGGTATCTTTTAGACTGCTGCCAAGTCAGCCAAGTCAGACGTGCTGCACTACGGTTGACCAGAGCGCAATCTGTAAAAAAACTATTTTTTTACTAGGCCTACGCCTAAAAAACTATTTTACTTTAACCACTACCAGCTGTTGCCAACTGTTGCACTTATTGTCAGCGACGAAATTCAATATGCACCATTGTTAGCGATGAAATTCAGTATGCACCCATTGTCGGCGATGAAATTCAGTATGCCACTGTCAGCGATGGAATCTAGTGTTATAAGTGCAGCCCCTGTCAGCAATAAAATCTGGTATTGCGGCCACTGTCAGCGATGGAATCTGGTGTTGCGGCCAGGTCAGCGATGAAATCTGGTAGGTCGGGTATGCCACTGTTGGCGATGGAATCTGGTGTTGTGGCCACTGTTAGCGATGAAATCTAGTGTTGTAACCATGTTAGCAATAAATATAAACTAGTAGGTTAGTTTTGCTAGTTAGTTTTGCTAGTTAACTTTGTTAACTTATTAAGTTACTAGTGTTATTAATTATTAGAGAAAACGAGTGTAAAAGGTGTAAGAATGATAATGAGCTAAGTTACTGGACCTTAGGTCTGAGCCTTTTTATACCCCTTACGGTGCCTTAGCACCTGCCGTACGGTGTACCTTCCAAGCTACTCCCACACACACAAGTAAGGCCCCCAGGCCTTTTATAAAGTTACCATTTCCCAGTTTATATACCTTTATTTGCACCTTTTTCCACATAAGTCTCAAACCCATTTATTCTATTCATTATATGTACCTTCAATTTTTTTCATTTTAAATCAAATACACTTCCTCGTCTAAATAAACAATAATAAGGCCATAAGCCGCCAGGTCTCTCCTAGATGTTTTCAGTACTCGCACCGGCTAACTTTAAGCAATAAAGTGTAAATAATATAGCTAATACTTTAAGGTATAGTATTTGATTAAATAATATTATACGTGGGGTATTTTTTATAAATGTAACATTTAAGGTCTGGTACTTTTTAAGGTATTGTGATAAGGTTAATATATAGTTTGGTATTAAGGCCTGATTTTAAGGTTTAAAGCCTAGTGTTAGGGTTTAAAGCTTAATGTTAAGGCATGCTAACCGTGAGGGTATGTAGGGTTAAAGGCCAGAAGCTGAAGACTTAAGGTCTAAAGTTCTAGAATTGTCTGTTATACTGTAAAAATAAAAGAAATGATAATGTATATATTTAAAAGCGTAGGCGACGATTATATCCGCACTTACTGCACTAGAAAATAAGTGTGGTTGTTATAAGAATGATAAAGAGCTAAAAACATGGGCCTCGATCTGAGCCTTTTATACCCCTTACGGTGTGTCGTACCTTCCATACAGCGTATTTCCTTAAGCTACTCCCATATACACAAAAGTTTAGCCCTTAGGCCTTTTAATAAGGTCACTATTCCAGTTTATTTGCCCCTATTTACACTTTTATTTACATAAAGTCTTAAACCTATTTATTTCATTTATTGTAAATATCTCTTAATTTTTTCATTTTAAATTAAATACTTCCTTGTTTAACCGGATAATGCTAATATACATAGTTAGAGCTAAAAGCTATTAAAACATCTTGGGTATTTTTAATACTTACACCGGCTAACTTTAAGTAATAAAATGCAAAAAAATATGGCTAATACTTTAAGGTGTTGTATTTAATTAATATAAAGACTTAAAGTTGTACTTTTCGTGTATGTAACATTTAAGGTCTAGTACTTTTAGGGGTAAAGTGAGCTTTGGTAGTGTGGTCTAGTATTAGGGCCTGATCGCTGAGGTTTAAGGCCTAGTGTTGGGGTTTAAAGCTTGGTGTTAAGAGATGCTGACCATGAGATATAAGGTTATAAGCTGCAAATTGAGGCCTAAGGTCCTCAAATTGGCTGTTATATTGTAAAAATAAAGAAAATAATAATGTATATATTTAGAGGTTGTTGGCGCCGATTATTTCCGCACTTACCGCACTAGAAAACGAGTGTAAAAAGTGTAAGAATAATAATGAGCTAAGTTACTGGACCTTAGGTCTGAGCCTTTTTGTACCCTTTACGGTGTCTTAGCACCTGCCGTACAGTGTACCTTTTAAGCTAGTTTAGAAGGTACACCGTATGGCAGGTGCTAGGCACCGTAAAGGGTACATAAAAGGTTTAAAGCTAAAGGTTATGTACTTACTTTTTTATTATTCTTACAACTATTACACTTGTTTTTTAGTGCGGTAAGTGCGGATATAATCGTCGCCTACGCCTTTAAGTATATATATTATTATTTCTTTTGTTTTTACAGTATAACAGTTAAATTTAGGACCTTAACCCCCAGTTTGCCTTTTAGTTAAAAACTAAGCTTTCACGGTCGCCGAAAAACCTTAACCTTTCGGCATACCTTATACTTTTAAATTTTAACACCAGGCCTTAATATAAAGCCTTAATATTAAACATTACCACTAGCCTTACTACTATACTTTAAAAGTACCAAATTTTAAAAATTATATTTAAAAAAGGTACTTTATGTTTATTGTTATGTCGATTAAATACTACCTTTTAAAGTATATGCTATGTATTGTTTTATATTTATATTGCTTAAAGTTGGCCGTATAAGAACTAGAAATACTTAAGAAAAACCTGGCGGCTTATAACCTTATATTGTCTATTTAAACGAAAAAGTGTATTCGACTTAAAATTAGGGAGTTAAGAGGTATTTACGATAAAATAAAATAAATAAGTTTAAGGACTTATATGGAAAAAGTGCGAATGGAAGCAAATGGACTAGAATAGTAACTTTATAGATAAAGGCTAAAGGGCCTGATTTATGTGTGTGAGAGTAGTTTGGAAGGTACACCGTACGGCAGGTGCTAGGCACCGTAAGGGGTACATAAAAGGTTTAGAGCTGGAAGTCATGTACTTACTTCCCTATTATTTTTACAACTATCACACTCGTTTTCTATTAGTTTATTAGTGTTGCGGATATAATTATAATACTAGATTTTATTGCCGACAGTAGCTATATATTAAATTTCATCGCTGACATGGCCATAGCACCAGATTTTATCGCCAACAGTGGCTGCAACACCAGATTTCATTGCCGACAGTGGCATATTAGATTCTATCGCCAACAATGGCATACCCGACTTACTAGATTTTATCGCTAACAGTGGCATACCAGATTCTATCGCTGACATGGCTGCAACACCAGATTTCATCGCTGACAACGGGTGCATACTGAATTTCATCGCTGACAATAGGTGCAACAGTTGACAACAGCTGGTTGCTGCAACTTAATTAGTGCATTGGGGTATACCTAGTCATGAAAAATAGTTTTTTTACAGATTGCGCTCTGGTCAACCGTACTGCACCGGTACGCCAGGACCAGTTGTCACCTCCCCTTTCGTGGCGTGCTTGGTGTTTTTGGTGAAGAGAATAATACTAATAAAAATACATCTTGATAGCATCTCCAGATCAAGCTTATATATCCCAGCTAAACTCCATATGAAGAAGTAGGTAAGCATCAGAGTCGGACAAAAGTGCGCCTTTTTTATTATTATTTATCTCTTTTCTTTCGCTTTCTTTCTCACATTGTTCTTAGATCATCATCAGAGTACCAACGCAGAATTAGGCCCGGAGAGTGGGAGCAAAGAAGCAGTCGCACACAGGCATAACCCGGTCTGTCTCTCGCTCGCTCATATATCTCGCGAATAGTCGGACGGTATCAACGAGTGGGGTGCAAAGTCATGACTCGCGGTCTCTACTACCTAGACACTGGCTAAGACTACCTAGATACGACAATCCCTTGACGTTAGATCTAACCGACGAGGAGACTATGTTATCAGCTTAGCACGTATAGCCCGTGAAAAGGCACTATAGATTTGCCCTTTGGACCGCTGGCAATCCCTCTCCTGCTAGGTATGGATTCGGTCGTACATCACCCTCATGTGACATGGTCTCCTGCGAATAGGACAAGCCATAGCGGCCAGGTTGTGCGTGGGGGAGAAAACCGCGATATGGAAATAAAGTAGTTTTTGTCCTGAAGGAACTGTAACCGTACGAAAGGGGCGTGTATGCCGGCTCCAAGGCTGGCTATGCAGGCTCGAGATAATGTACTACATCGTCCGCAGGACAAGTCATCTCAACTCACGGTCTACATGAGTCGATTTTTCCCAACGGACCGATCAGGGAATTGGATCATGTACGTGTATCATGTACTCAAGCAAGTATGTACTTCGAGCCGCGGAAGAGGCAAAACAGCGGGAAGACAAGTATATCGGTGGAGTGGACGGTGCAGGTGTGGGTACTGCCCTTTTGGTCATGGAGGTAAACTTACAGGGCTTTGACTGGCCCTTCATGCAGTCAAAATAGGACTTGATGATGGGGCATCTTCTCATAGGACGAGAGAGGTAGCCGAATATGCCTTGCCAGTCCCTGAGAGGTTGCTGGCGTCTTAGTGTGGCGGGTTTCTGACAACGAAGAAAGGAAGAAAAAAAAAGAAGACACCCCCTTGCTCCCTGAGATTTGAAATTTACCCAGTTGCGCAAATGCACCACATATGAATTCACCACCTTTTCATCTTGCAAGTCGCGTCTCTTCATGCCATATAGGGAGAGTGCTATGTCAGCGTCGACCGAGAGTTCGCCCAAGGTTCATGTTGTGTAATAAGAGGTAAATAAACATGTGGCCGTGTCGCAGGTCTCCGACACCTCCTAACGTGTAGGCATGGCCTGTTCCCTCGACCCAAGAAATGCACGACATACGCAACTAGGCCGCTACGTTGGCCGCCGCTCGCGGGAGGGCGACAGGACAGCGCAGCAGGACATCGATCTCCCGCCCCGCATGCTGTCCAAATCCACTGTATAGCATCTAGTAAGTAGCAACACGTGAGCAGCAGGAAAGTAGGTGACTTTCAAGGCAAGCCGGAGACGAAAGGTGCACTATTACAGATTTAGTGTCAAGATTGCTAGAAAAGTATGTGGGAATTTGTAAAGCCTGTATTGTGAGTGGAATTAGCCCAGAGCCGGTCACCGTGTCCACCAAGCCAGAGTCCCGTCTACCCAAGACCAAGCCGAGCCTCTACACAATCCACCCAGAACGCCTATTATGCATTCAGATCCCATCGACTCCTCGTGAGAGGGGTCGTCGTCTAGCTCGCTTTGTTTTCTAGCCAAAGATCTTAAGGAACCCCCATATCCCAACACCGCTCAGAACCGGTATCGTAAGGTTATCATCCCAGCCGAACAGGTCTACTACCTCGCTGCCTGCTGCCATCAGCCCCGACCATATGCTCATCAGACCGAGGGCAATGGGGCCCCCGACAGTTGATTGGTCCTCGGTAAGTCGAAAAGCGTCGGAGACGAATGCGGGTAATCGCAGGAACCCTTGAAACATGAACGGATGCTGCTCGTCTCCGGGGAAAGGCCCAGTTTGGGGAGCAAGCCATCCCCAGAACCAGCCGGCAGTCGCTACGCCGACAACGAAGGCAGCAAGCGACCCGGCCAGGGATTTACCGCGACGAATTCGCGGAGTATAACTTCCATAGAGTCGGCCAAAAGTACTTGCCGCGGTATCACACCAGCTCAAAAGCATAACGGCCACTACGGAGACATCCTTGGGCAAGAACCGCAGGACAAGCCAGGCACCAAGCAGGTAGAAGATTACACCGTTCCAGCCTTTATACTCACTCTCGCGCATCAAGGCGCCGAGGCACTTGACGTAGAGGCGATTCAACGAGGCATACTTGTGGCGGAGGAAGTCGACAGTGGCAATAGGTATAAGGGCACCCATGAGATAGGGTGTCACCTCAGAAGTCTGGGTGCCACTCACGTACAGCCAGTAAACGAAGAAGCCAATGGACACGTGCAATACCTTCCTCGGAACCTCGTGCTTGTGAATTAGGGTTTTGAAATGCCGATGGATCGGGATCAGGCCGAGGGGACTCGGGCTCCGGCTAAAATCACGCCAGGTCCAGCCTGCCGGCGCAAGAGATGGGGGAGCGAGGTGGCCATTGGAGGTTGCAGGCGCCCCGTTCGCGCTCTCGGGCGTATCCTTCACACTCTCGGGCGTATCGAGATCTTTCTTCTTGGACCTGGATGCGCGCGCGGGCTTGGACGGCGTGATGGCGGCAGGGCCAGGGGCCTTTATAGGACTGCGGGAGCGCGGGCGAGCACGGCGGAGCTCTGGGTCCTCGTCCTCGTCGATGTTCTCGTGGATGGGGAGGCGGGGTGTTTGGGCAGTCTGGCGGCGCTTGGCAGCAGATCGCGTAACCGGGCCCAGGTAGGCATCGACGGAGGACTCTTGGGCTTCCGAGGGAGTCGGGCTCGGGGAGATGACGCGTGGGGTGGCCGGGACGGCAGACCTGGTGCGTCTAGACATGGTGTAGGGAAATGGTGGAAGAGGAGGACAGGAGATGGTGCCAGCAAATATATGCCGTAGATCATAAAATCGTAAGGGCCAGAAGGCACAGTGCAGATGCTTGTCTTTTCTAGATTCGCGCGTAGTCGGAGCAAGAGAAGCAAACAAGGCTATCGGATCCAGATTGAGGGCTGTTGATGATGCAGCAGAGGCAACCTCCACCACATTTCGCCCGTCGGGGAAGAGGCAGTATAGGTATAGACGTGGGGCAGGATACTGAGGCCAGAATGCGCATAGAGACAAAGTCGGGTGAAAAGAAGACGATCTCGTACTTTGCTTGGTTCTCGGGTACCGCGGGAATGAATGGATGGATGTGGATGGGATGACATGCGACTGTAAGGCGGGCGGGCTGTACCTGGGAAATTTTCACAAGCCTGGAAGAGAGAGGACGGGAAGAGAAAGAGAGGGAAAAAAAAGAAGGGCAGGGATGACGATGTTACTCGGTAATCCTTAGTGCAGGGTGGGTCCCGCTGGTAGGTACCTAGTGTACTTAAGTACCTAATAGTATTCAATAAAAAGGTGCCTAGCACCAACCTGCCCCAATGCCTAATTACTACCTAGAGCATGTGATTTCCATGCTTTGTCGCATAAATGCTACCATAGTTTAATTCATATGCAGCAACTGAGAAATATCACCGGTGCAAGGTATGTATTAACTCTTGAGTACCTGCATACATTATGTACCTACATATAACCTGAACTTACCTAAGTAGATGCTAGCACGAGATCAATAAGTCAACACCACGTTGAACCAAAGTACTTCACTATTTACATCGTGGCCCCCTTTTCTGATAAACATACATACCTACCTTGCCAGTAATTACCGACTAAGTACTTACATCAGTAGCAAGCTACCTATGTTACCTAGTTAATGTATATATCAGCCATAACAGTGTTTATACACCTACTAGTCAGAGGTCTATAGAAGACATTAAACATGTATAGTATCTGTGTACTTCATGTTTGAAGCACTCATGTAGTGTTGGTTTTGAGTGATAATCTACATGATTTCTTAGATGGTACTAGTACCTACCTTGACATAGAGATACATGCGAGCAGGCACATGTGTAAAGAAAAAACAGTATTCTCGGGGGAAATAACGAGTCCAGGGTGGTACGTGTTTGGAAGTATGTAGGTAGGGAAGGAGAAGGAAAGAAGAAAGTAAAATAGGAAACAGCATGAGGAAAGAAGGAATAGGAGTCTGGAGAGGGGATATGCTGATAGTAGTTCGTGCTTGCCCCCATCATCCTACATAGAGTACAAATGACGGCTACATCCATCCATTCCACTGGTTTTCCTCATTTCATCCCTTCTTCTCTCTTCTCTCTTCCCTCTTCCCACTTCTAATTCTCTTCCTTTCCTTCAATGTTTCTCCTCGTTCCCACTTCAGCCCCAGATGATACCTAGTTCTCTCTACTACTACTGCTACTCCGACTCTCCCATTCACATCATTACTTGCCCTTGTCAGCAACAGCAAGCAAGATGCTACCACCAGCTCTTGCTAGCACATACCAGCAGTACAAGAGAGACACAGATTCCGTGGCCGAGTGGCTCGCATCTACCGCCAAATCATGTGGCTACCTGCCAGACCTGCCTCGGGCTTCAGCATCAGCTGTCAAAGACCAAGGACGACTGAAAGACAAGGCGAGAGCCGAAGCAAAGAAGAACCGTGCCAGTTCTGCGATGAAACCGACTGATGCCACTAATAAGTACACCATCAAACTCGACGAGTTTGTCCCCCTGGCTGAGTATATATCTGGTAAAACTACCGTGTCTATCCCCCCATCATTTGGTACTACCCTGGACCGGGTCATTGCTGTTCGTTCAACCTTCAAGGACAAACTCGAGGCCAGTGGCACGTCCGTGGATGAGCTGTTGCATGCTAAACATGAGCACTTCGTTGGCATTTTAGAGAAGGTCCGTGAAGCATTGAAGCCTCGAATGAAGTATCCACAAGCCGAGAAGTCTACCCCTGATGTAGTCGCCAACATGTTCGCCGCCTTGAAGGTCTATGAACCATCCGATGACTTCTTGAACGCCCCAGACATTGAGCGTCCTCAGAAGGTTAAGAGAGACAAGGCCACATACGAAGCCGAAATACCGACAGGCCTTGCAGATCTCATGATTGCTCTCACTATGCTCATCAATGATCTCAACATGATACGATCTCGAATCGAATGGATATGGTCCAACTATAGAGACGGCTTCTTTGACCTTATTCCAGCTGCTGTTGCCACTAATACAGCCATTGATCTCGCAAGAAACCTCATGGAGGAGGTGACTCCTATGTTCAAGGAACAAGGTGGAATTTGGTTCGTTCTCAACAAATTCTACCTGATCCAAGCACACATGGCAGGATATAGCATCGATGATCTCTTCACCGGCGAAGGTACAGACAACTTCAACTATGACACGTACGATATTGCCAAGGGCACGTATATCTTGACCTGTAGAGTCTTGGAAGCTTTTATCAAGGTCATAGAGCCCGGCACAGTACCTATACACAAAGAAGGGTCTTTTGGCTACTATGATCCTCAAAGTGACCGTGCGTCCAAGTCTGGGCGCCAAAAGTTTGAGGAAGATCGTGTCTTGCTTATGACATTCTTCACGGAGCTGATGGTCGTACATCGAAGTGTTCCCGACTATCCAGTTGAAGACGAGTTCCTATGCGGAATCAAAGAACTTGACAAAACCAAGCAAGTCCCATTCTACCTCGTATTTGCTGCCCAAGTTTTCCTCGACATCCATCACACTCTCCGAACACATGCCGATCGAGCCTGCGAAACGCTAATGACTCACTTGGATACCTTCAGCCATGAGATTGATGAGCACTTCAAGTTCCACAAGGACTTGACAAGTGTGAACTGGCCCATGGAGAATGACAATATAATGAGGCGACTGCAGGCCAGGATTCAACACATCAAGCTTGACCCTGTATATCAGGTGAGACTAATGGCTTGCCTTAGTCAGGGGATGCCACCACCGCCAGACATGGAACCCAACCGTATCTTGAAAATGTCACCTCTCATCAGCGGATTGATGCTTTACCATTTCCGTGCAGAGATGTTAGACGTCGGGATTGTTATTGCGGACGCCTGGGGTTCCATTACGTACTCACTTCATTTGTACAATGCACTTAAAAGTGAAAGGCTATTGCGGGAGTCGTGGCCCGACATGGATATAGTCCAAGCGCTCCTAGGCGATTCGAAATTCTTCGTTGGGGGCCGACCAACAAACATCGCTGGCTACTTCAAGAAGTACAGTCTTCAAATGGGTTGGGGTGCATCGGCATTCGTTAATGATCACCGCCCTACTGCGTCCATCTTTTCACAATCCGGCCCCCGTGCAATTGAAGAGGTGGCACCTGTTTTCTCAATGTTTCGGGACCGATATGTTAAGGGAACAGGCCAAGTTGACTGGACGCCAGAACAGATTTCAAAGATTATTGACCTTGGTCTGTGGGAAGCCGAGGGCTCGGAAGAGAAAGGCACTCTAATGCTTGGACAGATTGTCGATCCCGAGAAGCTGAAAGAGAAGGCAAAAGCGAAGAAAAGCAAGAAGTCCAATAACTCATCACTACCCCCGGAGCAGCTAATCAGAGCACTGATGTTAGCATTACAAGGCGAATCTCTCGAAAGCTCCGTACCATACATGGCGATGCATCGCGAATGCTGGGAGCTTCTACGAACAGTCCGAAAGCACTGTGACCCCTTGCTTCAGCAGATCTTCATTCCGGAGTATATCGAGCAAGAGTATCAGTTGTCGGTTGTAGTAGGATACGTATTTATGGCCGCATATGAGAACCGAGACATGAGACTTATGTTTCACGCCGCCGACGCTGTGAAAGACTTTGTACGCAGAAAGGGATCTACTATCACGACGCTGATGCATGACCTTGGCATCACCATCCAACACCAGTACAGTGGGGAAACCTAAAGACTGATTCAGCGACAATTTACCTAGGTCATGTCTTCTTTAACTTAAGCAGAGTGATCAAACGAGACATTCTCCTAGGGTGTTATACAATATTGTTAGCTGTGGCAATCTGCTATGATGGCGTTCATCTAGCTGTCAACTAATGGCTTATGTATTATGTAAACTTAGAAACAATAAATCTAGAATTCTTACCCCGTGGAAACCGTGAAAGGCCTACATAAATTCTCTATTACTTCGATTAATATACCTGTTATCATTTATCTAATGGTACGTCTGTACTCTATGTAAATATCTGAAAAAACTAAAGCCTAACATGGTTTGATTAACTCTATATGTTTACATATCCACGTCTATCTCTACTTGCGCCCCATAAACTCCAAATGTCTTTCCAGTAACCGCTCTATGCAAAGGAGGTTCATTACATGCGTAGTACATGTAGAGCCACGTATACTTCCAAACCAAGACATCACATAACACGAGAACGATACTCTTCGCTCCATCTTTTCCTTAACTAACAAACAAAGGAATATATAAGCTTGTTTTCCTGTTTCCAAGAATCCTGTACTACCTCCCTCCGATTTCTCAATTTAACACCGATTCCATACACGGAAAACAAATATTTAAATGCATAAAGGGGGGGGAGGAGAAGAGGAATGGGCGTGATTGTCCGCTTATCGAGGAGCGGGATAGGGTTAAGTGGTATGGTTCTAGATTGAGCTTGTCTACCACGTGGGAAGGCAGGACGGGCACGGCGCGGTCAGGTCCAAGGGGAAAAAGGCCGGGGTGCCTCGCGTGGGGTCTGTGTACCGGCACCAGACGCGGCTGTTGAGGCAGATTAGGTGCCCGTCTTGGCGCTCGGCGCAGTTGTCCGGCGTGGTGGGGCAGGGGAGATCCGATGTGGTAGTGGTGGTGGATGTGACGGATGACGTAGTAGCACTTGTTGTTATTGAGGTTACGGACGAGTCCTGGCGGCCCTGCATGAGGTTGGGGGCGGCTAGCACGCCCGCGGCGGGGAGGAGGGCGAGGAGGAGTGTGGACTTCATCTTGTAGAATGGGAATCGAGTTTTGTTCGTGCGGTGAGAACGGGAATCTTGGTGGGCTTTTAGAGAAGCTAGGAGTAGGATAGATATTGTGCTTCTTTCTTGTGGTGTGTAAAGACTGTCGGTAGGGAGATACAGAGACGTCTTTATATGGATACTGGGTAGGCAATTCTCACGAAAGATCCCTAAGTAAGTTCATTTGGGACCTACTATACAGAACACGGCCAGACTCGAGCTGAACGTCATCCTGCGCGTCAATATGACCCGTGGACATCGCACAGAGGCCGTTGGCGTGGCGCAACGACTAGTGCTCATTCCCGATGTCTTTTGTCGCGACGAATCTGGAGGCTGAAGCGGGATCGTATTATACCCACTGAAAACCACTATACACATTTTACCTACCCAATAAGCCAGCCGTTGGTATCTTTTTATTTATGGCTTAAGTTTATATTTAGATATCGTACCCGAGAGCATATATAGCATCTCTCAGTTCGATAAATACATACTAGGTAACCCATTTGCCCCGGTCAGCGGAGGAGCTCGTATTGCGATGCAGCACCGTACGTTCTCAGCTGTCGGAACGAGCTCGGGTTATCTGGGTATCGCCACATGTAATGTAGCTCCGAGTGAACGTTACTATCTACCGGAACCGATTGAATTTAATTTCATTATTCTTTTTCTTTTCATATTGCTGTGTTCACTTCGGTTCAGCTTCGGCTGGTTCGTTTTCGTGGGCTTCCCGCTTCGGGATTCCCCCCTGACTCAGCTGATACGTTGCTCCTAGTCACCGCTTCGTCGACTGGTCATATATGGGTTATAAACTCGCCTATTGGTCTCTTCGGCGGATAATAAAGTAAGGGGTGGATGGAATTAATTACTTGCAATAGGTTGCAATATTTCTTAAGCTTTTGCATAGCTGAAAACATTTGTGCGAACAGTGATGCCCCCTTCCCCCCCCCCCCCCCCCCCCCCCCTTTTTTTTTTCTGCTTCTTTTTCTTGCCGCTAGAATCTAGAGTTTTCTGTTGAGTAGTGGCTGCATCGGACCTTAGTCGCCTCTTATTCCTTGTATAGAAAGTAGCCGAATCTAGGATGAAAATTAGAGTGACTTGCCATCCGGATCACCATCTAACACATAGCCATCACTCACCACTAACTAGCTACCTAGTTTTCGAGAACCACTGGCACAATGACAAGCCGAACATACGTGATAGGTAGTATATATGTGCCCTGTTGGTAAAGAAAAGGTCATTGCAATAACGAAGATCTCTCACACTAGTGTAGGGCTGGCCAGCGGGGACCGACGTGGGAAACCCCGGTAGACGACGACTGGAATAAGCATGTTGAAACGCTGCTTCGCCGTGGCTGTGTTACCTACGTAGGTAAGGCCTCGTGCCTAGTTCTTACCTACGACTGGCTTTTCTACCTATGAGCGGTGGCTGAGCAGACGAAACATGGAGGCTGAAGTAATACTTGCTTATTTATCCTGTTTTGGATTGGATTGGATTGGACGGATGATGAGGATGAAGCAGCAAAGTTCGGGTTGAACTCTTGCTCAACAGGTTCTGGGACTTGAAAAAGGAGTCCGTGCAAAAAGTATTACGATATTTACTCAATTTTCTTGATGGTAAACCCCTCTATTTTTTTTGGGGTCGGGGGGGGGCGCGATCTGAGAAAACCCCCCCTATTCCTTAGCATTGTTCTATAATCAGGTCTTGGCTGTCAATTCTATGTATTGCTTCGCAAAGTCAACCACCATCTCCTCATAGCTCCGGTACTTCATCCCCAATAGCTTCTCCGTCTCCGTCGAGTCCCACCCGCTCGCCCAGGTCTCCTGGCTCCCCTGCGTGAAGATCCCCGCCGCCACCGCCTCGGGAAAGTGCTTCTCCACAATCCCCCACGTTTCATTGTACACCACGGGGATCGTCGCGCCCAGGTTCGTCGGCTTCCCGGTCCTCGCGCGGGGCACCCTGGCCTCGTCTAGCGCGGCGACGTGCACCGCGGCGACATCCTTGATGTGGATGGCGGCGCCGAAGCGGGGATCGGACATCTGCACCCCCGTGACCAACTTGCGCATCAGCGGCAACAAGCTCGCGCCGAGCTCGTCTGCCGACCGCGCGCCCTCGTACCCCCCGTGCACGAACCCGGGGAACACGAGGACCACGTCGGTAGCGTCGCGCGCCCGCGCCGCGTACTCATCCAGCAGCCCCAGTATCACCTGCTTGGCTAGCCTGTACGCCGTGAAGTGGTCCATGCCCGCCTCCGCCTCCGCCGCGGGCGCTGCCGCCGTTCGCGTGTCGGGCGTCACGCGGACAGTCGGGTCCGGGGGGTAGGACGCGGTGTTCGCCAAGCACGAGGACGTCACGACGAGGCGGCGGATGGGGGGCTCCGCGGCCTCGACGGCGGCGATGAGCTCGCGCGCCATGGCGACGGTGGGCCGCAGCACCCCGGCGTCCGGGTCGAGGTGCTGCAGCTTGGCGACGGGCGCGGCCGTGTGCACCACGTGCGTGACGCCGCGCAGCGCCGCGGCATAGAAGGCGCGCAGTTCGCTCGCGCTGGCCGAGTCCGCCGGCGCCTGCATCAGCTCGAGCGAGGAGGTGAGGGACCCCGCGGCGGCGCGCACGGCAGGGTTCGAGGCCAGCCCGGCGAGCCGCGCTTGCGAGCGGCTTGTGCCGCGGACGGGCCAGCCTGCGCGTAGGGCGTCGAGGAGGATGTGGAAACCGATGTAGCCGGTGACGCCGGTGATGAGGACGCGGCTACCGGGCGGAGGGGAGGACATGGTGAGGTGAGTTTAGGTATGCCTTTTGTAATAGGGTAGGTACCTAGCTGGACTCTTGGGGAAACGGAGTATACCTAATAGGTTAGAAAGGGCGATAGAGGCACGAAGAGAGGAGATTCATGGAAAGGGAGGAGGACTACAAGATATATCGTGCTCTTATGACAGGGTAGGATATCTTCCTACATAAATATATATGTCCCTCGGGGACATGGCTAATATAAGCATTCGCATGGATCAGCTTTACCGGCAGACAACAGAGTTGTTGTGAATAGACCCTAGCAGAACATGAACCCATCGTAGGCATAGATATACTAACACTGACGTGGTATGTGGTATTAATTTCGTGATTGTATATTATACTGTATATAATATATACGTGCATATATCTAAGCTTATGTGCTGTACTAAGACCGCAACTTGAAGCTGTTTTCTTCTACAAGGTCGCGGGCGTGGAACGAGACACTGGTAGATAGTACAGCCTTCCTCTGGTATTGGATGTCTTGATGGCACTGGGATGGTGGCTATTCCATGTGCGTCGGGCAGAGTTTAAAGCAGTGTAACTTCAGTCGACTGTAGGTAATTAACACCAAATAAGTATAATTAATTCCGCTCTCCCGATAATTTAAAATCAGCATAGAGAATATTGTGACTAACTACCTACCCAGTCAGGTTTTCAGCTGCTACTACACGGGCGAATTACAGGATTCGCTATATCAACCACCTCCAGGAGCTGGCTCGAGAGAGAAAAGGCAACGACATTGATGTAATAGTCGGGAATTAAAAACACTATAAACCCCCCTCGTGATGAATTTATATTAAATTTATTTGCATGTAAATTGGTAGTTAGCTTACTCTGTATCCATTACAACTTTTGATGATCAGGATATCAGTTGCTAGTCGTAGTTCACACATGTTGATAAGTTTATCTTGATGATGAATTGGGATAATATACACTAGGTTGATAGACTTTGGAATATACCAGACACGAGTAGGATGGCCGTAAGAACTGCGTGTTGAATTACTTCGATTTTCTTCAACTACCTACATATTGATAGAACTTAACATTCTCACCTCTAAATGCTAAGTAATAAGTACCTGGCAGGCAGAGGTTATGCAGGTATATACATATCTGTGATGTATGATTGGTCAAATGTGCCTCCACCTCCCGAACCCATAACCCCGGTATTACGGACTTAAGCTAATCCCACTTTAGGTTAGTGCGGGTGTGAAACGGAAACTGCGACGTAACCTGGATGTGTGACCGATCGGGGGGCCCTTTATCTAGTACCTAAGTAGCTGTGCAGTACGTACCTAAGGTTTCCATACGCCGCCTTACACTTACAACATCGGATTGACAACATCGCAACTTGAACTTCACAACCTCCCATGTGTCTTTTCCGTGTGTCTTCTTTCAGCTTGAATTATTGACGAGTTGACCTCTGTCCTTTGGGTAATCGACGGTAATAAACAGCGAGCAGCAAGATCACCATTACCATATATCCCACCTTTCCCGTCTTCCTTAACGAACTTCCTACCCAAGTTACCTATTTCCAAGTAATACGACCTAATCCTACCCAGTCCGCGAACCATCCCACAACTCCATCCCCGAGGCATTCACCGCTCGAACCCGACACACCATGGACTTAAGAAACAATCTCTTCGGAAAGGGACCCCGCGGGGGTATGCCCGCACGCGGTGGCGAACAGGGAGGCTATAACCAAGTTCCTCAGCGTCCATCTCGAGACTATGGCGGACCGGCAGACTACCACGATCCCAGACCCGCCTACGGTGGTGCTCCTTCACCCGGTTACGGCGGTGCTCCCCCCGCTGGCTATGGTGGGAACAGCATGCCACCTCCTCAGAGAACCGGCCGCCCGGCCGCCGCGCCCGGTCGTCAAGTCCAGCTGAGGCCAGCCAAGCTAGAGAAGGCCATCGGCGAGCAGTACATCTTCTCCAATCTTTGCGCCGTCTCCCCGAACGACTTCCCCCCCGACCCATCCGGCCGGGACATCCATCTCCTCCTGAATGGCGCTTTCGTCGTCACCGCCCGCCCTACAGAATACATGCAGCCGGGCTGTATATCCCTGTCCGACCCTCAGAGAACATGGTGTGGGATTAGCATGACCGATGTCATTGTCGCTGAACGGTTTGACCACAAGATCCCGCTGAGTAGCATGGACCTTGAGATAGGGTTCGCGTCGCAGCGCAAGGTTACAGATATTCCTTACGACCAGGACCAGCTAGCAGATGCCTTCATACAGATGTTCCAAGGCCAGATTTTTGCCCCTGGACAGCGGCTCCTGATGGATCACAAAGGAATCCCTCTTATGTTTATCGTAAAGACGGTGCAGCTTATCGAGCTTGGGGGAGGTGAAAAGAGCCATGCCTCCGAATCAACATCTCGGCCAGATGCTAGGGGAATGCTCGTCCCCAACACATCTGAGGTCAGCTTTTTCAAGGACGCCAAGTCGCCCATCAAACTTAAGGGCTCCTCACGGCGGCCCGCTACGAATGCTATCATCCGACCAGACTTCAAGTTCGAGTCCATGGGTATCGGAGGTCTTGATGACGAATTCAGCACTATCTTCCGCCGCGCTTTCGCATCCCGAGTCTTCCCCCCTGGCCTCGTAGAACAGATGGGAATTGCCCACGTGAAGGGTGTCCTACTGTATGGACCTCCAGGTACAGGAAAAACTCTGATTGCCAGACAGATTGGCAAGATGTTGAATGCGCGAGAGCCCAAGATCATTAACGGCCCTGAAATCCTGAACAAGTACGTCGGTCAGTCCGAAGAAAATGTCCGCAAAATGTTCGCGGACGCAGAGAAAGAGTACAAGGAAAAGGGCGAGGAGTCGGGTCTCCACATTATTATCTTCGATGAGTTGGATGCCGTCTGCAAGCAGCGAGGCTCCGGTACAAGCGGCACCGGAGTTGGTGATAGTGTAGTCAACCAACTTCTATCAAAGCTGGATGGTGTCGACCAGCTCAACAATATTCTCCTCATCGGAATGACTAACCGGAAGGACATGATCGATGATGCGCTGCTACGTCCTGGTCGTTTGGAGGTTCATGTCGAGATTTCTCTTCCTGACGAGCATGGCCGTATCCAGATTCTCAACATTCATACTGCCAAGATTCGAGCCATCAACAAGCTTTCTGACGATGTGCGCTTGGACGAGCTTGCACAGTTAACCAAGAACTACTCAGGTGCCGAGATCGCTGGTCTAGTTAAGGCAGCTCTCTCATATGCTTTCACTCGACACACTAAGCTTGGTGATGTTACCGGCGTGAGTGGCAATCCTCAGGATGTCATGCTCACTCGTGAAGATTTCATGAGAGCGTTAGAGGACGTTAAACCGGCCTTTGGTGTATCAGAGGAGGAGCTTAGTAGTGCTGCTCCGTGCGGCATCATCGATTTCAGCCCGCATATCCAATCCATCCTCTCTACAGGGCTCAGTTTCGTTAAGGCTGTTCGGACCTCCGAGAAGTTGCCGCTGTTCTCTGTACTAGTCCATGGCCCTCATGGCGCCGGGAAAACAGCTTTGGCGGCTGAAATTGGTCTGAAGTCGGAATTCCCATTCGTCAAGATCATCCGACCAATCGATCTTGGGACGACTGAAGTTGCCAAACTCGAAAGCCTACGGCGCGCCTTCTCCGATGCGTACAAGTCGGCCCTCAGCATTGTCATTCTTGACAGCCTTGAGAAAATCATCGACTGGAATCCCATCGGGCCGAGATTCTCGAACGCCGTCGTCCAGTATTTGGGCGCTGTGCTTGAGAATCGTCCCCCCAAGGTATGGTGTTCTTTTTATGGGGCATTTGTTGTTACATGATACTAACACTTCAACAGGGTCGAAGACTGTTGATCATGGCCACCACAAGCCAGCGGTCTATGCTGAACCAGCACGGCGTGTTCGAATTTGACCGAGAGATTGCCGTACCCGCGGTCAAAGACCACCGCGAGCTGCAGGCACTCCTTGAGGCTTCTGGCAAGTTCAGCGGCCCGGCTGACGTGAACGAGGCTTTGAATGAGCTGCAGTCACTCACAGGAACGCAGGAGGTTGGTATTGGTGTCAAGGCAATTTTCTCGGCGCTAGAGACAGCTGCAGCCAGAGACCCGTTCCCGATCAGCTTGGCCGAGGACATCAGCGCCATCATGGCGGCGAGGAACCCAGCATTCTAGAGAGGATATATAGATATTTAGAGAGACGGGATAAATGCATATTCTATACCCATCTCGCCCCTATAAGTAGATAAAAGGGGGGCTGCTGTTGGGGACTCCCAGGGTAACTGAATAGAAAGGGTACATACAGCTTATCTATGGGAAAAGAAATGGAATAAATTAGCTGTTGACCATTTTTATTTTTATTTTTACAGACACAACTTTCGTCAATGACCACATCGGATCATCATGGATGCAGACATCAATGGTATTTACCATCGTTGGCAAAACATACTATCTAACGCCTTATATATATATATATATATATATAGCGATGGTATCTCGTCTTTCTCACAAATAGTCAGTGTGCATTATGCGGTTCTACTCATTGCTATCTGATGAACAAAATGCCCCCCGGTGTCTTTTTTTATTTTTATTTTTTTTTTTTAAAAAAATACGTCTTATAGCTTAAACAGTAAGATGATGGTTTGGAGTCGTAGACAGCTCTGCCCCCCCCCCCTCCGTAACCTCATACGGCTAACATAGATAGTGAGATTTATTCCTGTTCCCCATATCCCTAGGTTAGAACAATATGCTAACATAGCACGATCTTGAATACAACAATGATGAAGCGCAAAATCCAGCCCAAGATGGATTTATTTTACTCACCTCAACAAAGCTGTACTCTATCGAAGAGGGCTATCGCGTGGGAACTCCGGGCTTATCTTTTCCTCAAACCTGAACAGCAACACGATACCCGAATCACACCCGATCACCACCTTGTGCCTATGAACCCACACAGCGGAAATGCCGTCCCCGCTAGGACGGTATCTCTCAGGTAGAAATATTAGATTGTGGCCCTTCCACGTTATCCAATTCCAGTCGCTGTCGGATTCGACGCTGTAATACCATAACTGCGGTACTTGTGAAGGTAGCAGCGGCCAATTCGACAAGCCTGATAGAGGCCGAACACCCCTATCGGTTAGTACATAGTTTGGGATCTTCTCATCGAACTGCAGCGACCTGAAGGCTCCTTCTCCCTGTTTCAGTGTTTTCAGGCATGTCCCGGATCCTATGTCCCAAATCCTTAACCTACCGTCGGTTGATGATGAGATAATTTTGTCACCATCGGGAAAGAATGCAATGCTACGGGAGGGAGGGCTAGGGCTGAATGACTTAAGCCACGTCTGCCCTTCCAAATCACATCGTCTCAAGTCCCAGAGCAGGATTTGGGGGTCGTCTCCGCAAGACGCTAAATACCGCCCGTCGGGTGAGAATCCGGCACAGTATACGTAATCGGTGTGGCCTCTGAGGATCTTGGACTCTGTTTTATCATTATCGCCTTCTTGCTGTGAAAGAACGTCCCAAATACGGACAGTCCTGTCGTCAGACGTGGATACCATTTGAGTACCATCTGGGGAGAATACTACAGACCGCACCCAGTCTTCGTGGCCCGAAAATGCACGCTTCTGCATCCCGGTGTGAACGTCCCAAATGAAAAACCTTCTCCCAGCGGCCGTTGAAACTAGGCTTTGTGAGTCTGGAGCAAAGGTAAGAGAAGTGATTTCCTCGCTGTGAGGAGCCTGTTCCTCTATCCTAGGGTCCCTAAGCTCCTTTTGATAACGGCCCGTTTCTCCATCCCACAGGAGAATTCGCCCGTCCTCACATCCAGAGGCTATATTCATCCCGTTTGGAGAGAGGGTCACACAGTTGATTGGAGCCGAATGCCGATTATATCGGAGCTGCTCACTTGCTACTACGTCTGCGTTGATCTCATGTTCCTGTATTGTATCCCATATCCGGACAGTGCCGTCCTTAGATGATGATGCTAGGTATCTTCCCGATGTCGAGAAGACGACGGATGTTACTCCCTGTTTGTGTCCCTTGAGAACTTGCACCATTTGGCCAGTCCCGTTCTCTCCTAGCTTCCAGATTCTTATTTCACTGTCGTCCGATGCGGACGCAATACGTGAACTATCCGGGGAGAATACAACCGAATTGACAGAACCTCCATGTCCCGAAAACTTTGTGGGTGCTTTCTGTTCAGAGTTGAGACTCCATACGGAGAAGTCGTTGGACATTGAACCGGTTGCTAAGAATTTCGAGTCCGGAGAAAAACGAGCCTGCAATGGCCAACCATTTTCTTCCTCCATAGAGCAAGTTACTTGACCGTCTTCTACCCTTAAGATTTTGATAGTGTCTTCCGAAGACGAAATAACTGCAAGAATAGATGAATCACTGGAGAATGTGACGCTATCTGGACTAGCACCAGCATTCTCCCATACCTTGCACTCATACGACGGAATCGTCCAAGTAGCGACAGTCTTACCCACGACAGCGGCCAACATCGTCCCGGAAGGTGAAAAAGCGACATGCTCGACACTTGTCTCGGCCGAGTATCCCTCCCCTAGATCAGAGCCATCTAGTGTTTTCTGGAGTATATAAGTGGCGCTATCCCAGACCTCAATGACACCACCTGCCAAGGTTGCCAGGAGTCCAGCTGATGATGATGAGAACGTGACGCAATATATCCAACCGTAAGGTCTTTCCAGTATGTTTTGCAGCTCGCCCGTTTGGACGTCCCAGATACGCACGGTACCATCGTCCGAAGATGAGGCAATAAGCCGGCCGTCAGGGGAGTAATCGCAACTTCGGACCCAGTCAGAGTGGCCCTTGAGGATGAACAACTCAGGACTTTGGCTTTGCTCAACAAGTGGAGGTGAGGCCAGCCACGGGAACTTGTTCCGGAGGAGCCGCCGTCTGATGTCGCTATTACTGGGGTAAAATAAGAGGGAATTCTTCACTTTCAAATTTGGCGGACATTTTGTCGATTGGTGGAAACGGAGAAGCCGGGTAGCATCGACAATTGGCGAAAGATAGGATTCGGCATTACTGTTATCCCCCAATTGTCTCTGAAATTAAATGGGAATTAGTGAACTGCGATCCGAATCAACCAAGGACATAGAGCAACAAGTGCTCTATATGCTACCAAATAGCTGTTTTTACAGATACCATTATTTGACAAGACTGATGCTACAGATGAAAGACAACGCAGAACGTGAAGAAAGTCAAAATAGTTACCTTGAGGGAGTTCTCCAGGCTCTGCACCTGGGCTAGAGCCTGCGATGGACATTTGGTAAAGGTGAGAGATTCGAGCCATTGAAGAGAATATTCCTTGATGAACTCGACGACAGTTTTGATTGTCTTGTTTCCTCTTTCCAAATGATCGATTCTGGAAAGATGTTTCATCCAATGGTTTGTGGCGTAGTGGGATGATGCCTTGGTATTTCCCCCCCGGTGTAAAGTATCTGACAGGAATTTCAGGCAATTCAGAGTAATTTCAGCATGCTCCTCTGAGATACTTGAATTCTTTTTGATGTATGACTGTAGGAAGTGCTTGGCCGAATAGTGTACAAAATGGACTGTCTCTTCGTGCAGTTCGAGGAATGTGAAGCACTTCTTAGTTATTAATATTCTTGGGTCTACTTCTCTAGGCAGACGTGCAATGTCTTTCAGTTCTGAAACGTGAAGTGGACGGTAGGTCATCGCAGTTGTCCAGAGAACACGCTTGCAGTAGGAATTGTCATCCCAAGGAAGACAGTTGATCTCGTCTATCATGTGTTGGTAAAATGGCTTAACGCCCGAGGGTAAGTCATTCAGAATATTGAGAGTGTTCCAGGGGGTCCCACGGGACCGTATAACCTCACATGCCATGTTCAACCACAAGAAGTTCCCAGAGGATTTACGAAGGAGTTCCTTCTCAATGCTGTCCCTAAATGTACCACCTATGAAACCATCCTCGGCGAACTCGTCAACCTTAGAAGCAATATACTTCCGGGCAACCGGCTGTAACGCGCCTAGATTGGAGTCAAGGTTCAGGTGGAGCGAGTGGACATTCACCCTGGCTTTTATTTTTGCAGAGTCGATAGATATTGCAGAGTCAATAGATATCAACCATCGTACTTTTGATGTCCGGCTTATTGTTGCATATATCAAAGCTAGGAGGTTGTCGAGTGCGCGGTCGTCTGTAGCTTCATCACTGTGAACCGAGCATTCGCCGATTGAATCGAGAACAAAGTACGTGGGAGGAAATTGGTCATCTAGTATCATGGTGTATAGTACCTGAGATATGGCGGGAAAATCCAATGGACTATCGAGATCTTCCTTTCTGGTTAATTCGAGTTTCCGGTCGAGGTATCTCTTGAGGTTTGGCTGTTCCTGGAGTACTTGCGAGGCGAGACTCCGTATTACCGAAGCGATATTGTCCCCCTTATGCTTTGCATAGTTGCAAAAATGAAAGCATACCTTCTTGGCGCCGGGCAGCCGGGTTTTCTGCTCCAGCATGTGCCGGACAATCGCCGTCAAGATCATCGTCTTTCCGGTACCAGGGTCGCCGCTGATCCAAAGCAAATGATTGCCTTCGCCTTGTCCCCAGTCTTGAAATTTTGTGTATTCCGGAATTCTGAGTAACCATTTGTATACGTCTTGCTGAACACGCTCATTATTGCTCAGAAGATACGGAGGGAAGCTCTCTAGATTGATGGCTTCCGAGTTCCTTTTCATATCCGGTGTATCTCCAATGTCCCCTTTACCCTTCTTAGTTTCAGTTGTCTCCGTATGCTCATCATTTGGTGTGGTTTTAGTTGCAAAATTGTCGGACTCGACTAGATTTCGTAGTTGTACTTCAATCTGCTCCTCATCAAAGCTCGTTGCGAATGCCCTCTCCTTTTCGAAAAGGTCCGATTTGAACCTGTCTTCACGAAGGCTGAGAGCTTTAGTATCTTCGCCTTCGGGACATACAACACTGATTTCATAGGAAAGAATTGTCTTGTAAAGGCTGACTAGGGCATGGTTCAAACCAAGTTCCTGTCTCTTGGCCGTTTCTAATGAGCGTCTTCGGCTGCCTTCGCTGGGAAGGAGCTTCGACAGCTCGCAATACCATTTCATTCTTGATATAACATAGAGAATGTTGGAGAAGGCTTGCCGTGACAATGCGGACGAGGAATCGAAGAAATTCTACTGTCCAGTCAGGGCTTCGAGCCAGGGTCAAGATAGGGATTTCGGGGCTTACCTGTGCACCAATGCACGCTGCGACCCAACACACGGCGGCTTGCGGTGCTTTCTGCGAGGTTAATCGGACGATATGAACGAACGAGCCCCAACGACCTTGTGGCGATCTCTCAAGAGTCTGCTTAGCGAACCAGGCTTCCAGGATTTGGTTCATGTGTATACGCCGGGATGGTTTGGCTGTATGCCCAAAGCCGTTGTCATTATCTTCTGTCAGAGATGAACTCTGATGCTCTGAATGAGATGCGTCTTCCCCCTCCTGGTAACTGGAGAGGATGTCCTCGTACCGACTCACCAGTTCAGGGAGGTCATTCTTGAGGCTATCGTACGCTGCATCCCAGAGTCTGGCCAGTTCATCCTCTCGAGATTCTTGCAGTTTCTCCCCGGAGGTGGCAGGGGAACCTTCTGTGGACACGGAAGGCTTCGGGTCTTGTACCAAAGGTGGAGGCAACAGTGGCTCGATCTTGTGATGCTGAGGATCCGGGTTCTCAGCCGAAGATCGTGGTTGGTCACTAGTCAACGAGGGCTGTGTAGGGTCCTGGGACGAGGAGTTCCGC
The DNA here is from genome assembly GCA_022544895.1 of Biscogniauxia sp. FL1348. Lineage (NCBI taxonomy): Eukaryota > Fungi > Ascomycota > Sordariomycetes > Xylariales > Xylariaceae > Biscogniauxia > Biscogniauxia sp. FL1348. Next base: position 17,537 of record JAJNNV010000079.1, on the reverse strand, counting down.
ATCGGCGACGAGCTCTTCAAGTCGTTAGAAGATGGGGGTTCTCCATCCTCTCGTTCTTCGATAGGGGATGATATCGGTTCTCGTATTCGGCCATCGTGTGTCTGTGACACGTGTTTGCCTCCCTGCTCACCAGGGTCTTGCGAGCGTGAGCGCGAAGAGGAGGAGGCGAAGTCTCTACCGGCATTCTCGAATCCAGAGTCACGGCTCGGGGACGGAGTTGATACCGGAGACCTCACCTTTTTCAAGAAGGCAGATAGGGATCTTCTCTTAGACATAGCTTCGATGACGGTCCTTTCGAACCCCGGAAATGGCGTTGCTAACTTTTTGAGGCATGGATATATGGAAATAGTCAAGAAGGTGATGATGATGATGAAGATGACTTCGTTTACATCCTCCCTGGGTTAGTAAGTAAGTAAGTACTATAGCAGTACTTAGGTGGTAGGTAATAGGGTGCTAACCTTAACCACTTGGCTGGGGCTTGAGTGTGCTGTACTACTTAGCTGACTGCCCAGCTGACTCCTGAGATGCTGAGACGGAAGGAAAGCCGGATGGAAGCCGGAAGGAACATGTGCACAGTGTGAGTCAAATGGGTACGTACCGGTGTCCCCAGAGTCGTTCTGTACTGATAATTGAAGTACTAGGTACCTATCAATGTAACTTAACCTAGAAAGGTCTCCCTACAGAGCGCAACGTCACACAATCACATCACAACCCAATGAAGACCTTCGGAGGGCGAACGAATCAAATTACATCTCTCTACCTACACAACTAGGTAAGTACTTACACTGATAACTGATATTATAACCGTTGCTTTCTCCAGACTCCGGAGTGACGTGGAAGGTAAGTCAGAGACCAGTTGACTGATTATCTAAATTATTTCACCACTCCTGTCACCACCTACTCTACTCTTTCTCGAATCCCTATACGCCCCCTATTAGTTTAGACGTGAAAGACCATGAGCGACAGTAGCGAGGAAGAATATCAAGGCGAATATGAGGATCTAGATGATGACTTTGATTCATCTGAAAGCATTGATTTCCCTTTATTCGAGCACAAGAATCCCCCGCAGGTTGCCGCACAAGGAGCTCTCAAGTCTTACCATGTCCAGGAAGATGGCACTGAGATATATGCCGACCAACAGTCGGATTACTCTGTCTCTGTCCAGCGCCTGCTCTGGGTCGATGGATACGAAAGGATCCATAGAGTGACCAGAAACACAACGACGGGGGCACCGACGAAGATAGAGATGAAGCAGGAAGCGACACTTGTGGTGCTCAAGATGCTGCTGTCCTCGCTCAACCCTGAACAAAAGTTTCAGTACGTGAAGGCAACCCTGACATTGGAGGACTCAAAAGTTGGCAGAAAGAATCATCCAGAAATCCAAGCCTGGGCCCCCTTCCGCACACTAGAACGATGGAATGCAACAGTAGGCCACCGAGAGACCACTAAGATGGTGGAAGTGGGTGCCAAGGGAGGATATAACGCATCCGAACTCTCTGCCGGAGTCAGTCGCGAAGGGAAAATCTCCTGGGACCAGACGCATTTTGATGAAGGCCACTCGTCTGAAATGACCAAAGATGGCAAGCGAAATGGCGTGACGTGGTTTGTAAAGCAGAACAGGCTAGAGGACCAAGGAGTAACGCGGGAAATCTGGGTCTCAGCCCTCTTCTCAAGATCGTCGAGGGACCCCTATCTGGTCAACTTCAATATCTACGCCCACGCCGGGAAACTTGAAGAAATTGCACACAAGTCCAAGAAATTCTTTGGCTTTGGCCCTGGCCGGACGAAGACGTATTCTGTCACGCCGTGGAAGAAACGCATCTGCAATCACGAGGGGAAGCACATTATCGAGTGCATTAATCTAGATGATCTCGGACATCTAAGAGAGAAGGATCTCAACACGAGCCTCAAGGTTACCTGGGGTCCCGCCTATCAGATACCCTCGCCCGCGTCTTCTGGGATACAGGCCGAGGGAGCTCCCGAAGTATTAGCAGAGAAGGTCAACGTTGCCGGGATACATGCAAGCAACCCTGAGGTCATCCTGAACCAAGAGGAAGTGAAGCCTAGGACGAAAGAGGAAAGCATTGTGGAGCGTCATCCACTGCCACCAAACACGTTGCCGAGTCCTCCGGTGGCATTCTATGCATCAACGCCCGAGAACAGCCCCCAACCCCCCATGCAGAGTCGCCTGCCAGAGCTAGTATCAGGAGGCTCCAATCCCAATATGCCCAGTTCCAACATCGACTACACCCGGCTAGTGGCTTTAGAAGGTCGTGTCGCGCAAACAGAAGCCCGAATTGCTGCCCAAGACATGACTATTGTGCAGCTTCAGCGGGAGTCAATGGCTAAGGATGTTCGGTTAGTCCAGTTGGAACATGCTATCGCTCAGCTCACAGCTAGGTAGTCAACATAGACCTAGGATAGTAGTTTCGGTAGCTTATTCGGGAAATATAATTCACGGTGGGAGCCTTGCTAGGACTTCAGGGACTTCTGATAAGAGCATGCGGTCGGGTAGATGGATTGCGCATCGTGTTGTGCTGTGGGTGTGATTTGCTGACAGCGCATGTGTCACGCACAGAGGGTTGATGATATTATCAGTAGGCTGGCTTCCCAGCTCATCACTCTGCAGATGCAACATTCCCTTCTCAGATCGCCAAAAATGAGCCAGCAGCTCCTGAAAAACATTTTTTCGAGCTGAATGAAAGAACAATGCATAAGCGGGCATCGCATGCATGCTGAGCATCGTATCTCGGACCAACCAAGTCTCTCATATGAAAACGTCCCCAACAAAGCAGCCTCATAATCTGAGTGTACCGGACTTCTCACAGTCCACGCACCGTATTGAATATAGTGTCATGATAATAATACCTGCCCAGAGGAAATTAGATTCTGAGTAAGAGGGGTTTGTAATAATTTTACCTGTAGGTACAAAACATAAGGCTCCCATAGGCAGTGTCGCTGAACTTCTGGTTGTTAGCGTAGCGGTGACAGGGAACGTTTGCAACAGTTTTAGGTGGTGGAGGAGACGGCACCTTATACAAAATCTATTGTTTTCTTGGTGTCTTGCAAGCTTCGCCTGGCCTCGAATTTCTCGAATTTTCCCATGGCCAGTCTTGCAATGAAAAGAGACGGGCCGAGACCGGCATCTAGGGAACCGACGCCTAGACGGCCTCCCATGCTCCAGAAGGCTGAAGAAGATTGGAGAAAAAGTCGAGGAGAAAAGCGCTTTGCGAAGCAGCTCAGCTTCCACGCAGAACAGCTGAAGATCGAGATCGTGAGGGCACTTGAGCAAGCCCTTGAGAAAGAAACCTACACCAGGGACGATGCCATCGATGAAATTACTCGGTTTCTACGTGATGACGACAACAAGAACAAGATAGATGGCTGCATCCGCTGGTTGATTCTCTTCATACTCATTAAGTCAGACGCTGAAGATGCCGAGGCCTTGATCCTCAAAGTCTTAGTCTCGATAAACCCGTATCTGGCGTTCGAGAACCCTTACCAGCCAGTGTACTACGAGCAGTCCCCTTACAAGCCAGTGTCCCAAGATAGGTATGCATCAGAAGTCAGCGTCACCTGGAGAAATGAATGCAAGGACATAAGTGGCCATTGGCAACAGAAGACGAAGTCTACTCCTTTTCACAAAGCGGCGGCAAGTGGCAATGCCAAGGCAGTACAACAAATGATTTGTTGCCTTGATGAATATTGCAAAACTACACTCCAGAGAAAACTATCGTGCCCACGTCCTCTATTCAAGTACTCTATTCCGAAAGAAGAGCCGGTTCTGTGGACCTTGCGATTGCCTGACCCAAGCTCTTCCATCCGTGAGACAGCACTGCAACTGGCTGCAAAAGCTGATAACGGAAAGTTAGAGACACTCGATGTGCTCTTGGCATACCCTGGCATCGCGGGGCCAAATGATATGACTTTCGTGAATTCCCTTGATAACGGAATCGTGGAAGTGGTGGGAAAGTTTCTTGAGCACGAGGAACTACGAAGAAGGTTCGTCACTAGTGACAACATCATTCGCGCAATGGGCAAGATCCCGCAACAGAGCACAGTCGATATGATGTCGGATGAGAACTCGAAAAAGAAGATCGTTTACAGCCTGATCAAGTATGCCGAAAACTGCGAGGTGTTCAACGTGACCGTTATGAAAAAGATCATAGAACTGAACTTGCAAAGAGCCTGGACCGAACGACACCATGGTGTGCAACTGGATACGTCTTGCCTTATTCATCTTGCTGTCTTTCACCAAAATCTTGACTTCGTAAAGGTTTTCCTGCGCGACTACCCGGACTCTGTTACCACCAAGGCCACCATACCGGACACCGATGGGCATAGCTATTATGCGCTCTGGTATAACAACAGGACTTGGGACAGTTCGAAGTCCAAGTGGCTTGAGCGGAGCGGTTCACCCGAAATACGCACCGAGGTAGTCACTTCAATCGTCAGACGCATAGAGAAAATGCAAGCTCTATCAGAGATATTGCAACAATCTGCCGGTAGGCCCATTTTCAGACAACTCCGATGTGACCCTAGCTAACTTAATGTCTTTGCAGAAGAAGGTAAGCCAACGATACCCTACAGTACAGTAAGAAAATGTTTTGGTCATCTAAGCGTCTCGTTCCTGCGATTTACAGTTCGTGAGCTTTGTTTTGATATATCACTGTTCGACTCCAAGTCGTATCGTCTTAAAGATTTCGTCAAGTCTTTAATCAACCACAGAGAGAACGAAACTCTTCTCTCTTATGAACCAACGATAAAGTACGCTAGGTTCCCTGTCATGGACCTACATCCAGCCGAGAAGAAATCATTTGGCGAAGTTGTCTACGAGGATTGCAGGGAAGTATTTGACGTCCTTGACTGGCTTAAGAAGACTAAAAATGTAAACTCGGTAATCGAGCTGAAGGTGCCAGATAGACTTGTCAACCCACATAACGAACGACATATTGCAAAATACGTTAAGGAATTTAGCGTGGAAATCTTGGACTGGAGATTCATAGACTTATCACTTTCTGTTTTCGACAAGGACAAAGTTAAGCCGAAGATTAGAGGTCTCCATCTCTACGCAAGTGGTAAATGGGCAGTGATCAGCCATTGGTTCAGTAGTGAAGGACTGGAATCGTTCGCCAATGTAAGTGCTCCCTTCCCTTATACACACACGGAGAGAAGGGATAATACAGCCTTTACTCGACACACAAAAAAAAGATGAATCCAAGTTACTGAAGGGATAATTGGTACAAAATAGCTCTCATGGGTTCGAATTCACGTTATCCAGGTGAGGCTAAAGTCTATTAACCGCCCGCGTTCCGATTGTTGGGCGACAGAGTGATGACTTGTTTTTAGGAAACAATGACAAAGGCAAATAGTGAGAAATTTTGCAGATATGTTCGAAAGGAGCTCAAGAACCTAAAGAGGAGATTGCAACCAAGAAAACTTGATTCATCCGTCAACCTGCAACCATGGAATCCGACACATGAGAGCTTGGCTGACTTGGAGGAACTGTGCGGTTGATCAACTACTGCTCTTCTGGTCAAAGCTAACACCATGATAGGGCTCAAAGGGCTTTCCCCAAGCTCTCCCAGTTCATCCTGAGCTATCGCGCGATGACTCTTAACAGTCGGGTGGAAAGATTTAGCCCTACAAAGATTGCCATTATTGACAACGGCATAATGAGCATGTCGCCCACATCTTACGACAGCCCAAGGAATCAAAAACGCCAGAAAAGTACTAAGCACACGAGGACGGAAAATACTGCCGCTCTGGGTGGTTTAACTAACCAAGAGGAGAAAGCAAAGCGCAACGGCCAGGATAGCGAACAAGATGCGAATACAAGCGCGACCGAGACTGATGATGACGACGACAACGACTGGGGAAGGGATCCAAATCGACGCGACAGGACTAAGGGCCACCAAACTCTCTGGTCTCGGATCGAGCAGGGCCGTTCCTTTGTCGACGACGATTTTCAACTGAGTCCCTGGCTGTTTGCGTCCGATCCCCATGGGACACAGATGGCAAATTTGATTTGCGCCATCGACCCGGCTTGCAGGTTGTATGTAGCCAAGGTCACGGACGGCAGATATGGGATAACTCCTCACCGGGTAGCAAGAGTATGTAATTGAACTCCTACACTTCCCATCGCCGACCCGAGGGGCTAAGCATATGCTTGCTGTGTTTTGAATTACTGACCAACGTAACACACTATTGTGTCAATAGGCCATCCAATGGGCGAGAGACCAAAAGGTAGATATTATCTGTATGAGCTTCGCCATTCTAGAAACGTCGGAGTTTCTAGATACAACCATCTCGGCCGCGAATGCGGACGGAATTGTTCTTTTGTGTAGCACGCATGATCAAGGGTCCAACGTCAGCAAAGCGTGGCCGGCAGACTCGGCAGAGACGATCACCGTTACTGCATGTGACGAGTACGGGGCCCTTCCCCGTCCCACTAACGAGGATAAGTACAAGCACAAGCTCCATGGCTTCAACGTAGCAGCTGGGGCGATACCCTTTCTCGAGTCGACCGACCGCGTCTCGGGCAGCTCGGTGGCAACGGCTATTGCCACCGGCCTGAGTTCACTGATCCTCAGCTGCCTCCGCCTTGCCAATGACAACCGGCTGCCGCTTACGGGCATGCGGAGGAAGACGGAAGTAGAGAAGCACTTGAACGCGATGCATTCTAGCGAAGGGTCGAAGTACGTGCTTTTAGAGAAGTTTGGCCATATCGACGCCAAGATCAAAGACGGCGAACCCATCAACGCCGAGGTCATTCTGAACCAGGTCTTTAAAACACGAGAAAACTAGGGTGATAGATCTTCAATCTGAAAATCGCTTTTTGTTCTCCTATGATCTTATTGCACCCACTTCTCAACCACGGAATACCTTCCTCATAACTGATTCTGATACTCAATGGATCGAGTTTTGTGCGTCTAATATGGGATAGTAGTGTTAAATACAAGGTCAACCATACCTGCTTACGGTTAATCCATGCTTGCCGGACCCTATCCTCTCCGAGATATTGCAAGGTCGTGAGAATGAGCCCCGAGAGTAGCATGCCCGAGGGAGGATCGCAGCCTCTAAGATGACGATGAGTCGCGAACGGCGTATGGACCGCGGTAGGTATGTAACCAGCTCCAGCCGAGACACGATCTTGCGCGCCACCGCAACGCCAAGGCCACCGCTAGCCCCTGTTAACCGAACAGTGCCCGCCTTTAGCAGGTAGGTATAAGGCTGTACAATGGGACCCCATGGGAAATCCATGAATTCCCATGGGAATTTTTTTTTCCCATGGGACGTTTTTTTTTCTCATGGGAATTTGTGGGAAATTTTTTTTTCTCATGGGACTTCGTGGGACTTTTTTATACGCACGGACTAGATTTTTTTTTTTAATTATTTTATTATTATTTCACGTAAAAAATAAATTTTTAAAAAAATGTTTATGCAAAAAAGTCCGTGCGTTAGGACGTGAGAAAAAAAATTCTCATGAGAATTTGTAAGAAAAAAAAATTTCATGAGACTTCGTAAGAAAAACTATTTTTTCGTGAGATTTCGTGAAAAAAACCATTTTTTCTCATAAGACCCTATGGAAATTTTTTTTTCTTACGAAAGTCTTATAGGACCTTATAAAACGTGGGAAATTTTTACTTGAGACCAAAATGTATAGCTTTAAGTAGGTACAGTAAACTTTCCTTATAACGATCTCATTACATAACGATACCTTGCTATAACGATAATTTTCGCGGTACACTGCGAAATTTATATAAGCATAACGATAATTCTCGATAAACCTATATATCGTTAAATTTTTATGCTCTTGCTCATATATATCGTTATAATAAATGTATTTTTATGGGGCTATTCTCGTTATTTTTTATAAAATGTGGGGCATATTTTGTATTTTTTTCGGATATATATTTATTCCGTGTATGTACTGAATTCGTAAAACGATACCTCTTATTATAACGATATTCTTTCGGAAATTTAGGGCATCGTTATAGGGAGAGTTTACTGTATCAGACATTTCGGCATCTGCAAGATAGAATATCGCCAGTCTCACTGAAACTGCAAACGCGGCAATGGGCAAAGGAGGAATCGAAGTAGTAGAAACGTGATCTAAGCAAGAAGTCACAACAGCTACCTATATGGTGAGGTCCTTTGCAGATGGGATTGGGTTGTAAGATTCTCTGTAACTATGCAGGTAGTGGGGAAAAGGGGCGCTGCATAACCGATACGAAGCGTTTATGCAGTTGGTTGAAACTGTGATATCGATGCTCATGTCATAACGAAAACCTCCAAATACGACTGTCTTGTAGAAACATCAAGGTAGGCCACTGGTGTGATATACTAAGTATAGAGCAACATAATACTCTCTCAGCTGCAAGGCTTATTATACTCAAGCAGGCTATCCGGCATGTTGTTGCAAGCCTCGGTAAACTTCGTAAAAGGCAGCTATGTTTGAATGTATTGATAACTAGGTGGATACGAAGCCCTGCTTCCTTACGCCTTCACTACGAGTCATTACCCGATCCATTCCAGCGCTTTAAGACCGGTCCTCCCATAATCCCAAATCTCGCTGTCATCTCATGTGCCCGTCTTCTCATATCTCGTGGCGAATGGACGATAAGACTGTCGTCTTTCCACCCATCAAATCTCGTGAACAGCGAGAGCAGGCTTGATGACTTCCAACCGGCCACTTTTCGGCGTCTAGAATGTATCACAGTGGCCAGGAGTAGCACGGCCGACATGAGGACGGTCCAGATGGGAAGCAGCAGCCATTCCCATCTTACTCTGATGTAAGTCTCGTCCGTGAAGGTCGTGCCCGAGATGGTGGTCGCGTTCTTTCCGTGGCCCAGCGCGTATGTGACACTCGTAGTGATGTTCTGGATAGTCTCCACGAGATCGGAGCTCTGCATAAGAGCCATGCCGAAGTCATCTCCCGAGTTTGACGAAAACACCTCCTGTAGATGCCCGGCAATGATGCCATGGTCGTTGGGGTTGATGGAAAAGGTTAAGTTGCTTGGCATATCGTCAGAGGCATTGGCGACATAATAATCATACGGGCCCGGGTACCAGTATTCGAGGGCCTGGTTATCGGACGTAGATTCCACGGGCACACCCACAAGGCCGTGATCCTCGGTGGTTCCTGGGATAAAGGTGCCGTTGACGACTTTCATGTCATAAAAAGTCCTTGCGTACCACTTCATGTCGCACTCGACAACATATGGTGTTCGGTACTGCACATTGTGAACCCCCTGAGCATCTACAATGTCCGTGAGGTTGACAATGGCGAATTCCACCAGGGTACTGTTCGCCCAGTCGGCATAGCGATCCCATTCTGACCGGGCCGAAGAGTTGAGGCGAACATATGTGCTTCCCATGTTTCCGAAACTAGCGGAAGCACTCAAGTTGTAGCCCCCAGGGGTAATGTAGGTGCAGTGCATAGATGCACCATTAAGTGTGCAATTCGTCGAGGTGCCCAGAGTGGCATTATGACAACTACTTGATAGGGCCATTGTGGTGAATGGCGGCCAAGCACAGTTCCCCGTCGGACATGCAACCTTAACCGGGGCATCGACATTGTAAAGACCGCTCATTATGGCGCCTTGTATCTGCGCATCAATGGGGAGATCTCCAAAGCCCAAGTCAGCCGCTGTTGTCCTACGATGGTCAAAAACTGAGAAGCCACTTACCAAACACCGTCTTTGTCTTGGCCAGTTCAACGCCACTATCATAGGCATTGGCTATCCCGAAACTTGCTTGATCGGGATGAGCCACGATCCGGCTCGGAAATTCCAGTATCTGCTGGGTGAAAGGCTCGAATGCCAGGGCCACGAGCGTGATGATCGACCCAAACAAGGCGAGCCTGGCACGGAACTTGATGAACCACACAAACGTCAACGCCCCCCAGGGCCCTCGGCTCGCCTCCTCAAACACCTCGAAGTCGTACAGCTCGTGGCTCGAACGGCTGAAGTAGATCCATTTCAGCTGTCCCAGGCAAGACGCGACGGAAACCATCAGGGCCGACTTGGCTAGTGTCGAGAAGACGGATACGAGAGAGTTGGGCGCAATGGGAAAATGCCAGTCGGATAGAGCCTTCCCGCTGGTCGTGGACAGGATGGCAACGATGGCAACTGTGCAGAAGATGCTGACGCAGACTGCCCCAGCTTCCCACAGCCAGGCGGAAAAGTAGCCATGGCCTGAGTTACTGTGGTCCTTTTGCGCCGGGATTTCTGGCGGCTGTTTGGCTAGGAAGCCGTCCGTATCATTCGATGCGCTCCGTTCGTCCACTTGCTGTTCATTCTTTCCAGTCTGTGATGCTGAGTGACTCCGGTGTCTTTGTTCTTCAGCTAAGGTGCCTTCATCAGTCATCAACAGGGAGGTTTGGTCGTCATGGCGCGATGATCCATGAGAAACACCAGTGAGCTCAAACGCCGAGAAGCTCTCAGCTCCTATATCGGAGTCATGCTTGTGAGCCATATTGAATTTGCTGCCGGAAAAGACGAATTACTGGAGTCCACTGACAGTTTCGATGCGTCTTTCAGCACCCCCCAGGTACCAAAACGACGACTGCGACTAAAACGAGAGTGACACATACACTCAGTCCATACCTACACTAGAGGACATGATTAATATATCGTGAAGTCGTAGAGGATTGAAGATGAGAAAAAAAAGTTGGGAAAAAAGGAAATTATTGGATGACACCAGTGAGTGATCGACAGACTGTCGAGTTGGTGCTCTCAGCCGCAGTCTATCAACTAAGCATCTGCTCAGCTGCATGAACAAGCTTCCTGCTGTGCGGCAAAGCACCCAAATTCCGCATGGCTACTGGGTCTGACGAGCGGCATAGCAGGCCACTTTTCCAAAATTAGAACAGATACTAACCTTAGGTAAGTGATGGGCGGATAACATGAGAGGGAAGCGCCGGGGCGATTTCTTATAACCCACCAAAAACGTGCTAAAGAAGATGTTATCCCCGAGGGCTGGTTATTGCCGCCTTGTATTCAAGCAGCGGGGTTATGCCTTCGTTAGAATATCCTCATCTGCCGAACGACTCGTTTGATTTATCTAGGTTCGATGATATCACGTTCATCCACCGAGAATTATATTACAGGTTTCGCCCCTGAAGTGGGATCACGACGTTGTTGCAGATTATTGAGTTCTCCGCAACGGCGTCCCCCTTCGGCCGGGATGAGAATGCATTAGTATTCGCGGCTTTCAGCGCGTGACAAACGGATTGCTTGGATCCTAAGTGGGCGTACTAGACTTCGAAATGATGAAGGGAGGGAAAATCCGCTGCGAAGGACTCTTCTGAGCTTGGAACAGGTGACGCGAAGACGTAGACATAGATATTATAACTTCGGGTGCAGATCCATTGCGTTTAAAACATTCGCTTCATTCAACACAACACGTTGACAAGCATCTTTAGGCGGTGGTCAAGCTCGTTCAGCAGGCTTATGCTGAATGGATTTCGATACGTACTGACCCCCCTGTTGGTGACCAGGCCAGTGCGTTAGTGGTGAGGTTATGGAGTGATTCGGAATTTCTGGTCGTCCTCATGTAGAAGTTCAGCCCTTCTCAACCGCGAAATAGCAGTTAACATGTTGAAAATAAATAATAAGCTAAATAATGCTTATCTATTGGGTGCATCGCTGATAAAAAATTTAGCGAGACTAGCGTAGCTGAATATGGCTTGTGCTTAAGTTAAGGTACATTGACTTGGCACCCCACAAATACAACCGGAAAATCTACCCTTGCAAGTGAAGTCACTGGCACAGACCAATACCCTTTTTGGATTCAGCATAATCCTGCTGAACGAGCGTGACCAGCGCCTTAGATATCAATTACATACCTCCCCGCGAGGATTAACTAATATATAGTACTAACTACTTACAACCCCCAAACCCACCTAATCATGGTATATACATCCCCATCCCATGCCTTACAATCGTGTCCCACCCCCTAACGAGCCCCCGCCTCCTGTCCCAACCTCTCTAGCGCTTCCTCATATCTCTTCACCTTCTCGTCCCACTCATGCCCCTCCTCCTCCGTAATCCTAACTTTCTCAACCTTTCTCCTGCGCGCAATAGTGCCGTTCTCGCCCGCCACCTCTTTCCAGAACCAACGTGCCTCGGGGTTCGTGTACAGCGTCCAGGCCTTTCCGGGCCTGCCCGCGCGCGCCGTGCGCCCGACGCGGTGCACATACGAGGCAACGCTCGCTGGCACGTCGTAGTTGACGACGTGGTCGAGGGAGGGCAGGTCGATGCCGCGGGCTACGAGGTCCGAGGCCACGAGCGCGCGTAGGCGGCCGGAGAGGAAGGAGCGGATGGTGTCGCGGCGCGTGGCGTAGGGAGTGGTGGAAGTGAGGGTGCCGAGGACGGGTGCTAGGGTTTGGGGCGAGAGGAGCACGAGAAGCCGGGAGAGCCGTAAGGCGGTCTCGTTGGATTTTGTGAAGATGAGGACGCTGGGAATTTTGGGGGTTGTTGGGGGGGTAGTGAGAGAAGTCTTGGGGGTTGCGTTGACGCTGGTGGTGTGTACGTTGGTATCTGAGTCGGAGCTCGACTCTGAATCTGATTCTGATTCCGAATCCGAGTCTGACCCAGACGATGAAGTCTCATCATCACCGTCAATAACAGCTGGTGCACCTAATACCTTATCACTCAGGAGCAGGTCAAGTAGGAATACGGGCTTAAAGTTAGGATCATTGACTCTGATCGCAGCCTCCCCAAGGAGCTCAGGAAGGTGGTGTTCAGCCGGGAAACCGTCGACTGCGGTACCATCTAGGTCCTCCGAGCCCTCCAAAACAACTAGCTTTGGTTGTCGTAACTTAAGCCCTTCTAGCTGATCCAAATCCCGCGTCATTGTAGCACTGAGGACTACCTTCCGAACACCCGATAGATTTGACTGCTTGTGATTCCGAGCACCCGTTTGGTTGTTGCTCTGTAGAAGGGGGATGACAATTTCGATCCACTGTTGAAAATTCTGCCCAAGTAGCTTATCTGCCTCGTCGACGACAAGCCAACGGACAAAGTCAAGCGAGAAACCAGGAGTATACTTGATGTGATCGACAAGTCTACCAGGTGTGCAGATGAGGATATCTACCTTAGACTTGTATGAGATGACGTGATCGGGCAATGTTTGGATCTTGTCCTCCTTTTTTGCTATTTCTGCCTTCTCTTCATCCTCGGTATTATATCCCTCGTCTTCCTCCTCGGACAGGGAACCCTTCAAAAGCCCCAATCTCTTCAAACGCCGGGCGTATGCCTCGGGGTCATAGCGTTCTTCTCTCTCGACCAGAGTATTTTGTTCCTGCTCCAAGGTTTGGCTTCCCATAGAGATGGCAATTCGCGGCCGTCTTCTTGCCCCATCAAGCGCAAAAACACCTACGCACTGTTCGCATACTTGCTGGACCTGCTTGACTAATTCACGGGTTGGAAGAACGACTAGGCCACGTAACCGCGTAATATGGCGGTTGCTATAGCTGATATCCCTTATCATAGGAAGGGCATATGCCAAAGTTTTACCTGATCCTGTAGCAGCCGAAACGAGAACGTCGCCTTGCATTGTCTTGCAGTGATGGGGGAGCAGGAGGGGTATCACGCCAGTCTGCACCGCAAAGGCCTCTTTATAACCCTTTGCCGATAGTCTCTCGGCAATTTCCGGAGTAATTCCCAGTTCTGGAGACACCCCAAGCTTAGAAAAAGGCGTAGTTGCCTGGGGAGAGACGCGTATTGGCTCGGCTAGCCAAGCAGGCAACGTCTCGTAGGTGGGCTTGGTCGTGTCTGGAGCCACTGGCTCTGGTTGTGGAAGCGGCTCTAGGCCGTGAAGTTCGAATTCCTCCCCCTCGGCCTGAGTGTCTGTTCGCTTATTCGTGTCGTCTGCACCGAGAGCATCAATATGGGATACGTCTTGCATATCAATGTCGCCATCTTCCGTCATTTTAGCTTCAACAGCTGGTCCAGGGGCACTCTTTATCGATTTCGCCTTTTTCTCCAATACCGATCTATAGCGTTTCGGCGTCACATCTTCATTCCCAGATACTATTTCGCCAATTCCCTTCTCTTTCTTTTGCTTCTTCCCCCCTTTCCTCTCTTTGGATGGGTTTTCCACCTGCGATCTCCCTAGCACAGTCTCTTGGATTGGGGCATCTTCCACGTCGACCAACTCGTCACCAAATCCGTGAACCTGGTCAATGGACTCCTCGGGGGGGTTGTTATGATTCAATTCGGTGTTTTCATGTGTCGGTTCCTGCTCATCGTCTTGTCGCCTTTTCTTTTTATCCTTCTTCGACTTTTTGCTCTTTTTCTTCTTTGACTTCTCAGGGGAATCGTCTTCTGTTAATTTGGCCTTCTTTGCGGGAGGCTCGTCTCCATTGACCTCCTTCTTTTCCGCCACATCGTCGAAGCGCACATGCTGCTGAGTCTGATTGACTACCGGTCCTGGTCCTGGTCCTGGTCCTGGGCCTGGGCCATTCGATTTCGGTGGAGGGACGTATCGAGCATATGCTGTCGGTTGCGCCTTTAGCACAGGAGGAGCGGGATCGGATGGCGGGTAAGTAGTAGCCTGTTGTGGTGTGGATGCGGTGTTTGCTGCGGGAACTTTTGGTGGTGGTATATATCGAGAGTACATTTTAATTCTTCTGCCTTTTGGCGCAAAGCAGCCCGCTGTGTGCTTATGGATGTGAGAGGTCCAAGTTCGGAGTGTAATGCAATTGGAGAGGTAAGTAAGTAAGTACTTTCTTAAGGATCCACTGCGAAAGTTCTGCCATCACATAAAAATTGACCGCCTTCCTTATCGATTCCCAATATCTTATCGATTACGTAGGTACACCCCATGTTATGTCATGTTATCTCCTATCGGCTTATCGGTGTCCTGCATACGACACAGAAGCCCACGTTCCAACTTCCAACTTCCAACTTGAACCTTCAACCTTCAACTTCCCATCTTCCCATCTTCCAGTCGTCACTAACAACCATCAATGCGACTGCGACTGGAGCAATCAAGTTGCTCCTACATCTTCAGATAATTTCAAGGACGCATATAAACTATATCTATAAAGTCCGACTCAATAGACCAAGAAACAGACAACCCAATACTAGGTATTATACTTCTATTTGACCAGCTTGATGGACAACAACCATAATAACAAACAACAACTCTATCTACAT
This sequence comes from Biscogniauxia sp. FL1348, assembly GCA_022544895.1. Lineage (NCBI taxonomy): Eukaryota > Fungi > Ascomycota > Sordariomycetes > Xylariales > Xylariaceae > Biscogniauxia > Biscogniauxia sp. FL1348. The sequence continues at coordinate 2,370 of JAJNNV010000079.1, read as the reverse complement.
CGGCTACCAGCTATCTTATGAGCCATCCATTGTTGACTGTTTCCCTTCACCGTTCGAATATGACTCGAAACTTGTATGAACATTGTCAACACCGTCCCCCAAGATGCCGCGCCGAACCTACAACATCGCTATGGTGTGCGATTTCTTCTTCCCCCAGCCGGGCGGAGTCGAGAGCCACATCTACCAGCTAGCGTCCAAGTTGATCGACCGAGGGCACAAGGTCATCGTCATTACCCACGCCTACGAGGACCGCAAGGGTATTCGATACTTGACCAACGGCATCAAGGTCTTCCACGTCCCTTTCGCCATCATCTATCGCTCCGCTACCTTCCCCACCGTCTTCTCCTTCTTCCCTCTCTTTCGAAACATCATCATCCGGGAGCGTATTGAGATTGTCCACGGACATGCCAGCTTTAGCAGTCTCTGTCAGGAGGCCATCTTGCATGCTAGGACCATGGGGCTGAGGACTGTCTATACCGATCACTCCCTATTTGGCTTTGCTGATGCCGCCAGCATACTGAATAACAAGCTCTTGAAATTCACCCTGAGTGACGTGGATCATGTCATCTGCGTGAGCCATACCTGGTACGTGATTTACTCGCCTGTATCCCAGTTTGATCTCATTTTGTTATATATTTTTGGCTGACCTATGTGCTGTAGCAAGGAGAACACGGTGCTTAGAGCTGCGCTTGACCCTCTCATGGTATCTGTCATCCCAAACGCTGTCGTCTCCGAGAACTTTAAACCCCTCCCTCGCCCGGAACCGAATAGCTCCATCTTTAACCAACACCCACTACCCGCCCACCCCCTTGGTCCGAATGACACTCTCACTATCGTCGTTATCAGCCGTCTTTTCTATAATAAAGGAACGGATCTTCTCACAGCAGCTATCCCTCGGATCCTCGAAAATCACCCCAACACACGTTTCATTATTGCTGGTTCTGGACCAAAGGCCATTGATTTAGAGCAGATGATTGAACAGAATGTCTTGCAAGACAAAGTTGAAATGCTGGGGCCTGTACGACATGAAAATGTGCGAGATGTAATGGTCAGGGGTCACATCTATCTTCATCCCAGCTTAACCGAGGCCTTCGGGACCGTTATTGTGGAGGCGGCAAGCTGCGGTCTGTACGTTGTTTGCACCGCTGTGGGGGGTATTCCGGAAGTTCTTCCATCCCACATGACGGTTTTTGCTCAGCCCGAGGAGAATGACCTAGTGGCCGCCACCGGACGAGCTATCGCGGCTCTTCGGGCGAATAAGGTTCGCACGGAGAGGTTCCACGAGCAGGTCAAAGCTATGTACTCATGGACTAACGTCGCCAAACGTACCGAGCGTGTATACCGGGGCATCTCGGGCGACCTCAGTAACAACGAATTCTACGGCTACGACATGGGAAACGAAGGCCACTGGAGCGCGACTCGGGTTCGCAACTTCGCCCTCATAGACCGCCTCAAGCGCTACTATGGATGTGGCGTCTGGGCCGGCAAGCTATTCTGCTTATGCGTAGTTATCGATTACCTCATTTTTGTCTTCCTTGAATGGTTCTGGCCCAGGGATCAGATTGACTTCGCCAGAGACTGGCCTCGCAAGCAGCCCCCTGAGAGTGATGATGATGAATAAGCTATTAGGTGAAGTGGGAAACATTCGGACCGGCAGATAGGACCGGAGCTTGGTGAGGCGCATTGAATGGGTGCCTTGCGATGAGCGTCATTGAAAACTTCTGTCTGGCTGATAGGAAATAATGTTCTATAAACATACACCAATATTCGACCTGAACAGCTTACATACAGGATAATCATAATATTATCACATGCCCCGCTACATCTCTTCTTAGGCCGGCAGCTATTCATGTGTTTGCCCGTAATACGCGTTTTGGCGTGATATATGTCTTTTTTACCTTAGATAATTTGGTATATATGGACTTTAAAGATGCCGACCAGATCAATAGGCTTTCAACTATGCGTCCATATGAGGGTTGTGATCTGGGGGTCAAGTCTACCTCATCGCACTTACTCCGGTGAGATTCCTCTTACTCTGGTCAGTGCGATGTGATGACCTCCTTTATTTGGTAACATCGGTAATGTCATCAAGGCCAGCTAGGTTTTCAGCTCACGCCCTTTCCCGCAACGGTTTAAACTCCATGTTACGTTTGCTGAAATAGGTGTTAAGGGGGTAGCTGTTATGTACTGGTACAAGGCATCTGGTAGCTGTTATGTATATAAAAAACAAGTTTTTTTAATTTTTAATAATAGCTTTTTATTTAATTAAGTAATTTTATAACTTTATATTTTAATAAGTTATAAACTTAAATAAACGCTTAAGTATAAAATATAGTTAAATATAGTATATTTAAAAAATTATTAGTTAAT